>PISX010004100.1:11509-126666 GCA_004024625.1 Mellivora capensis | reverse complement strand
TGCAGATGTTGAACCAAAATTGCAGCCCAGGAATAAATCCCACTTGGTCGTGGTGAATAATGTACTGTTGGATCTTATTGGCTAGTATTTTTGTGAGAATTTTCACATCTGTGTTCATCAAGATTACTGGTCTGTAATTCTCCTTTTTGGTGGGGTCATTGTCTGACTTTGGGATCAAGGTGATGCTGGCCTCATAAAATGTGTTTGGAGATTTTCCTTCCATTTCTATTTTTTGGAACAATTTCAGAAGAATAAGTATTAATTCTTCTTTAAATGTTTGGTAGAATTACCCTGGGAAGCCGTCTGGCCCTGGGCTTTTGTTTGTTGGGAGATTTTTGATGACTGGTTCAATCTCCTTACTGGTTAGGAGTCTGTTCAGGTTTTTTATTTCTTCCTGGTTCAGTTTTGATAGTTTATATGTCTCTAAGAATGCATCAATTTCCTCCAGATTGTCAAATTTGCTGGTGTATGGTTGCTCAAAGATCAAAAGCTTCTGCACAGCAAAGGAGACAGTCAACAAAACAAAGAGGCAACCCACAGAATGGGAGAAGATATTTGCAAATGACAGTACAGACAAAAGGTTGATATCCAGGATCTATAAAGAACTTCTCAAACTCAACACATACAAAACAGATAATCATGTCAAAAAATGGGAAGAAGATATGAACAGACACTTCTCCAATGAAGACATACAAATAGCTATCAGACACATGAAAAAATGTTCATCATCACTAGGCATCAGGGAGATTCAAATTAAAACCACATTGAGATACCACCTCACACCACTTAGAATGGCCAAAACCAGCAAGACAGGAAACAACGTGTGTTGGAGAGGATGTGGAGAAAGGAGAACCCTCTTACACTGTTGGTGGGAATGCAAGTTGGTGCAGCCACTCTGGAGAACAGTGTGGAGATTCCTTAAGAAATTAAAAATAGAGCTTCCCTATGACCCTGCAATTGAGCTACTGGGTATTTACCCCAAAGATACAGATGTGGTGAAAAGAAGGGCCATCTGTACCCCAATGTTTATAGCAGCAATAGCCACGGTCACCAAACTGTGGAAAGAACCAAGATGCCCTTCAACGGACGAATGGATAAAGAAGATGTGGTCCATATACACTATGGAGTACTATGCCTCCATCAGAAAGGATGAATACCCAACTTTTGTAGCAACATGGACGGGACTGGAAGAGATTATGCTGAGTGAGGTAAGTCAAGCAGAGAGAGTCAATTATCATATGGTTTCACTTATTTGCAGAGCATAACAAATAACACAGAGGACATGGGGAGATGGAGAGGAGAAGGGAGTTGAGGGAAATTGGGGGGGAGATGAACCATGAGAGACTATGGACTCTGAAGAACAATCTGAGGAGTTTTGAAGGGGCGGGGGGTGGGAGGAGCCAGATGGTGGATATTATGGAGGGCACGTATTGCATGGAGCACTGGATGTGGTGTACAACTATGAATTCTGTTATGCTGAAAAGAAATGAAATAAATTTAAAAAAAAAGAAGAAAATATGTTCTTAAAATTGTTTGAATTTCTTTTGTGTTGGTTGTTGCTCTCATCAGGGCTGAGAGCTCAGGGCCTCACTCCTGAATGCACCCTCAGAGAAAAGCAAGTCAATGCCTCCTGTCTCGTTGGCCCCTGGCTGCACATGGGCTCACCCAGCCTGTTATGGAGTGTTTCTATCTCTGGTGCTCACCCTGTTTGGAGTCTCAAAACCCAGCTGATTCCTACAGCATGCTCCTGTGCCACTATTCCTGGAGGAGAAAGGTGCGTCTCCCCAGATCTGCTGCTTGTTGGGTCCCTGCCTGAAGTCAGTGACCCGACTGTGCCACAGATCATGGTTTAAGGTAATCCCAAGCTGAGAGCCCACTCTTTGGCTCTGTCTGCAGCCAGCTTCCACAGTGATACCTGGGAGCTCTGCTGTACTCCAACACCCCTGATCTTTTTGTGACCCCTCCGGTCCTGAGACCACACTGTTCCTGCAATGGCTCTACCATCTCCCTCCCACCCCAACTGAGCCTCTGGAGCGATGTCCCTCAGTGGAGCAGACTTCTAAAAGTTCCAATTTTGTGCTCTGCTGCTCTCTCACTTGCTGAGATCTGGTCCCTCCCTCATCGTCTATCTTCCTGAATGTTGCCTCAGATTCACTTCTCTGCACATCCTAACTTCCAGAAAATGGTCAATTTTCTGTTCCTAGAATTGCTGCTCTTCTCTTTTCTCTCCTGCTGAGTTTGTAGCTGTTCAGAATGGTTTGATAACCATGTAGCTGAACTCCTGGTACCTGATTATATTTAGGTCTCCTACTTCTCCATCATCGTGCTTCTCCTCCAATGGTTACTTTTTCACTAAAAACTCATATATTTTTCCACTTTCCCATAGAAATTTGCCCTAACATATTTTATGTTTTGAAATATTTTGTAATTAGACTATTATACTGGAACAAGTGCATACATACAAATTTATTTTTTTTATTAAATTACAAAACAAATGTAAAATTTATTTTTAAATTTCTGGGAACTATAATAATCAAATCATTAACACTTTTCTTCAGGATTAAATTATCATTGCGTTATTACTAATATATCATTTACCAGAAAATATAACCAATTTTGAAAATAATCCTAAAAAATAAATTTTTATGATACAATGCATTTCTTATTGGTATGATTAAGTGTAGTTTTTACAAGTAGTTCATACATATTTTGATGACATTTCTGAATGAAGCTAGTTTTAGCAGTAATTCTTTTCCTGGTTTTTTCTGTTTGTTTGTTTGTTTGTTTGCTTATTTTTTTATGTGGGCAGGTATTAGTAAATGGAATCATTGAAAAATCATAGTCACAAAAATTAGTGTAGAAAAAGAAATGGAATTTCCATTGCAATGTTATTTCATTTTTTCAACATAGTGTGGCCTTCATGCCAAAAGTCACATTGTGACTTGCCATTAAACATTAGTTTTCACAATCAAAAATCAGTTTGGTTCCATTCTAGGTTTTGTTGAAATAAACAAAAATTGGAAAGCATTGAAATTGCTGAATTATTTGTTACCCTGTCTTTAGAGTCATTGATTTTCTCACCAAAGACCCAAATAGGCCCTTTATATGACAGACCTGGGGTTTCTGTATCCATGTATCTATGGAAATGAACCTTACAAGATAGGGGATCAATGGGACTTAGACCTTCACATATTAAAATAGGAGAAAGATAATTTTTAAAAGGGTTATATGAACTGAGAACAGTAAGGTGCTAACAGTTAAATATATTTTAGGAGAATGGTAAAGAATAAGGACCTGGAAATGGAAACCTTGTTTTTGGAAAGTCTTTCTTTATCCCCACTTGTGCAGGTACCATAGATTGAAGACTGTTGTTCCTGTCAACCTGAAAATTCTGTTGTTTAAGAAGTACTAAAAAAATGTAACAAACAGCCTTAGAAAGATTAAGCTGGGCTCAAAAGGCTGTAAAGAAAATTCCTATAAATATAAAGAATCATATAAAGAAATCAAAAGAAGGTTCTGAAGCAATGGTTGGGGTTTAGTATCATTGAAAGGAAAGAAAATAAGGACAACATCTTGAATGAGTAAGGAGTTAATAGTGGTATTCCTACATAAACCTGAGTTTATAAGTCAATAAACATAGGTAGTTAACAAGGAACTGTTCTTGTCTTTGGACCCAGCAAAAGTTGAAAAAATCGTTTTCTGATAATTTATGAAAATGTTGGTCTTTCAACATAATGGGGAGGGGCAAGTTTGACTTTATAGTGGCTATATGGTCTAGGGATGACACATCAAAAGGTAATCATGAAAGGTTGTTCCAAACTTCGGATAAACCTGAGCAAACACTAACCTGCTCTAGAGAGACTAGTCTTCAGGGGTTACCAATAGTTTTTCAGTTTGCAAGTTTGCAGACATTAATATGTGAGCATGTGGACAAAAGTGATTAAAATCCCAAGGAAAATTCCACAATAAAGAGGAGTCAACAATTGCTTCTAATACAAGAATTAGATAACAGGAATAGGGATATGTTACATAGTGAGCCTGATTTAGAGACTATAAAATACATTTAAAGTGATTTGAGAGATAAAAAGGGGAATGAAAACATATAAGGAAGGATTCTGGAAAAAGGAAAGCAATAGAATAGTTGTTTTGTTTTTATATCTGTTAAATTTAAATGTGTATGAATCTGCTCATAAAAATAGAGCTCTTAAGATCAACACCAGAGATCTATGGATAAACTATAAAAAAAAAGTGGGTCACAGGTTATTCTCATGAACCTACAAATAGCAGATAGGAACAAACCACAGTGGGTAGCCTCAGAATCTACATAATATCAGCATCTGTTCCAAAGGAAATGGAGAGAAGACAAAGACTTCTGCTCCTCCCCAAGTTACCAACAGACTGATTATTTCCATTGTTGCACCTATCACTGGCAGTGCTCCCTGCTGTTCTAACCTCTGCCAGATGACCCTGGGATCTGGTAGCACTAATTCCTTTCCAAGGTTCTCCAGTCTAGCTATGGTAGAGTCTTCCTGAAAAAAATTTTTTTTAACCACCTGAATGATGGCTTTTAGTTCTATCAGTGGTGTAAGCTGTTCTCTGTATAAAAATCTCTCTGTTTAAAAAAAATCTGAAATATTTCTTCTTTCCTGGCTTGAACTTAGTTGGTACACTCAGACTTCATGTCTACTGGTTTTTCAGTCAATAGGAGGCAGGATATTGAAAATAATGAAGAAAGGGAAACCAAAATGGTATCTCTTGCAACAGGTGTGTGATCTCCCTGGCACTATCTCTGGACATCCATAGTCATTTTTGTTGGGGGATCATGGCCAGTGGGCTCTGCCACCACCACCTCCCTTCTTTGTCCACCCAGCCTAGGGTTCATAGCAGCTTCCTGCTGTGGCAAGTCTTTCTCTTATCTCACAATTTTCTGTTTGGCTTCTTATCATATTCAAATCTGTAAGCAATTCCTTATATTATATTTTACTTTGAACACTTAGAGTAGTTTTTATATTCTTGGCATGATTCTGACTGATTCAGTTTCTTTATAATAAATAAAGTTGTTAACCAACATCAAACAGAAAACAATAATGGATAAAAATGAGCAGGTAATTGCTTACATAATCCTATTCAAAAGAGCCTGAGAGACATCCCCAAAGAATTTCTGGAACTTTAAATAAGGGGTCAGATTTTCATGGAGTTAATAGAGGTAGAGCCTACTTGTTTTGTACCTGCTATTTTAACTAACTTTATCTACACTGAAAATTTGAGGAAATTCTATGCCAATTGATTTGAATCCTTTTACATAAGATGTTAACAGATTTATTAAAGTATATTAACCAATTTTAATTTTATTTTTTTCTATTTCAATTGGCATTCTATTTAATCATAATAAAGACAGTGTTTTTTGAAATTTGAATATTAGACATCCATCTAAAGACTACAAAAGCAGTTTATTCTTTCAGATTTTGAGATTCTTTCAGATTCTTTCAAAATCTGAAAGAATATATATATAGAAAGTTTTCCTTTCTATATATATAGAAAGTTTTCCTCTTTCAAACTTATAACATGTTGTGTTTGCAAATTATGTTCTTTTAAATAAACAGAGTTTAATTAACTTTTAACAGATGAATACACAATATAAATTCAATATGAAGACTGTGATGTTATATTATGGCCAAGGCCAAGACTTGGTGAATGATCTGATCTGCTTTGATTAAGTGTGACCTTTTTCTACACCAAGTTCAGAGATATATCAATTAGTGTGACATCTCTTGTGAATCTATGTGACTTCAATGACAAAGTAAAAAGGAGAAAAAGGAAAATATATATCATAGCTTTGCAAAGTGAAAATATGATTCTTTTTTTTTCATTTTAATTTGTGCTTTTCTATTCAGAATTCTATCTCAAAGCATATAGTCTGCTATCACATTAATAAATATAAACTATGTATAAATATCTTAATGGAGTTTTATTAGATTCTCATATATATCTGTGAGATATTCTTTTTTTTAAGTTTTTATTTATTTATTTGAGAGACAACACAAGTAGGCAGAGCAGCAGGAAGAGGGAGAGAGAGAAGCAGGATCTCTGCTGAGCAAGGAACCCGATGAGGGGCTTGATCCCATGACCCTCGGATCATGGCCTGAGCTGAAGGGAGCTGCTTAACTGACTGAACCACCCAGGCACCCCTCCGTGAGATATTCTAATTAGTCTCTAGCAAATTGTTCCATTAAATTACATTAATTTACTATTTTCATATTGGGATATGGGTTGAATTGTATCCTCTCTCCTTTGCAAAGATATACTGATGTTCTAAACTCCAGTGCATCTGAGCATGACCTTAGTTGGAAATAGGCCCATTTCAGATGGCCAAATTGAGATTAAGTCATTAGGGTGGGCCCTAATCCAACATGATTGTGTCTTTTTAAAGAAGGGAAGTTTGAACACGGGTAATGCTTAAAATCTCATTTCATGAGAGTCTACTTGTTTTGTGGCAAGAAGACTTTTCAGAATGTCTTACCCAACACACTACTGAAGCTATTCTGTTGACCACATATTTTTAAGCTACTGTATTTCAGAATCTTTCTTGCAAAAAAGTACTTCCAAACTAGTACCTTTGCTACACTATTTAAATTTAAATGTCCTCTAAAAATAAATTTAAAACATTTCAAATAGAAAAACCATCATTTAGGAAATGCAAACAAGAGGAACTTCAACTAGACAGCATTTTAAGGACACTCAAAAGGTAATAGGGAATTTAAAGTTTTACATATAGATATATAATTATTTTAATACTTTGAAAACATGCAGACATAAACTTTCTTTTATATAAAAGTGTCCCCTTTTAACCGAATGAATCTCTCTGGCAATTAAATTATTTTTTTCATTTTCTTCTTCTTGTCCCATACATTATTTAAAACAATTTTAAGGATGTAATAACAACTCTGTGATTTGTTCATTTTTATAGTAAACACAATTGGCAACAGAAAACTTGCTCAAATATATAGAAATTTATACTACCTTTTTAAGATTTTATTTATTTATTTGAGAGAGAGAGAGAGAGAGAGCATGAGTTGGGGGAGGGCCAAATGGAGAGGGAGAAGCAGACTCCCCACTGAGTGGGGAGTCCAATGTGGGGCTCAATCCTAGGACTCTGGGATCATGACTTGAATCTAAGTCAGATGCTTAACTGATGGAGCCATCCAGATGCCCAATACTGGATTTTAAAAGCATAATTGCATAAAGGATCTTATATTCTGTGTAAATGCATGTTTATTATAAAATACCTATTGTGGAACCTGTAATGGGGACTTCTAAGTGACCTAAAAATCAAACAACCCCTTTAGCAGTCATAGCTTGCTTTTTCAAATGTATATTTAAAGAGGTAAGAAGATCCGAAGTGAGTTTTTAACATCCTGGTTCTATAACAAATCTCTTGTCTCTAGTTCAGGACTTTTAAGTTGTTTCTCTGGAAAGAAAGACAAGTATCTCCTAATAATAGGATGACTGACTCTTCACAGAATTTCATTGGAATTCACTCTGAACCATTCTAAATCCCACAAGTATTGCACAATTTTCACTAAATCTACTAAGGGACAGAGTGGTATGGGACAAATTCAAAAGACAATTCAATTCAACAGTATTGAGAGCAGAAGCTATTCTGGTATCTTATTTAAATTAGTTTTTAATGCCTATATCTGTATAACATTGTGTAATATTTAAGCAATTTTACAAACATTAATTCACCAACTGAAGTCTTCAGGCTATTTAGAAAATGTGTTTATAAAGTGATGTGGAGGTTAGTGATCAGTGAGGACCACTTTACTTGTTCCATGTTTTATAAATTTTTGCTTCTGCTTTTTCTTCATTCTTTCTCTCCTTTCTTTCCTTTTTCTTCAGTTTTTACTTCTTAAATTATTCACTTAACATTGTGTGTTGGTAGCTGTTTTCAATGTGAAGAAGTAGAGCTATGGTCCCTAGATAATAACCTAGTTGGTGGGGTGGCGGGGGGAGCCTGCGACATTGAACAATATGAGAGGTTAAAATAACGGTAAAGACCAGTGTATACTGACTGCTATGGGAATAGTCAAAATGGCAATAATTGCAATGGTCATATCCTCCAAATATAAACACTTGCAAAACATGTGTGCTTTGGTATAGCACATTCTGTATGTTATCTTATTTAAAACATAATCTTTTTTTGTGCAAGGGAGTTGAGGAAGAAATGGGCTGAATGCTTAGTATATAACCTTTAAAGACTATATACTTAATCAAGGTTTTGAGTGTAAGTAGCATTAAATAGATAATGAAAAGTAAGATGGTCCTTCCAAGAGGGATATACAGTACAATAAATAAAATTACAGGGTTGGAAATGAGAAGATATATTTAGATGATAATGAATGTATTTGCCAGGTTAGAAAGCAAGGTTCTTGTTGTTTGTCCATTCAGTAAATCTTATAGGAGACAAGCCTGGAAGTAAAGGTTGGGGTAAATTTTTTGGAGAGCCTTGGCACCTGCCTATAGAGTTTTTAAACTATCGTGGATACAGTTAATTGATTTGAACAGATATTTAATATGATGATAGACATGTTATGGAAAGATTAACCTTTAATTCTTCAACTACATGTTAATATGATTATTTTTTTCAAGAAACTCTGTTTTAAAATTAAATTGATTTTCTTCTTAATGCAAAAACATTAAATCTATGAAGATTTCACCTGAAAAAGATGCTTTATTGATATAAATATTCCTTTAGTGAGAAGAAAAATTTTATCTAAATTAAAAAATTAGAGGAAAATCACTATGTTAAAAAATTAATTGAAATTTATGTAAGAAGACTCTGCAACCTGAGTTTGTGCCCTGAGAGCAGTAGGAGAGGCTTCAACAGGTAAAGTGAGTAATTCTTTATAGGGTAGAGCTGAGAAAGGGTAAATACAGAGTATTTCCTTTAAAAACAGAACTAATTCTGTGTGATCAATTAATCTTTGACAAAGCAGAAAAGAATATCCAATAGGAAAAGGACAGTCTTTTCAACATATTGTGTTGGGAAAACTGGATAGCAACATGCAAAATAGAAAGTGGAACACTTTATTATACCATACACAAAAATAAATTCAAAATGGATTAAAGACCAAAATGTGAGAACTGAAACCATAAAAATCCTACAGGAGTACACAGGCAGTAATTTCTCTGACATAGGGCATAGCAACTTTTTTCTAGATCTGTTTCCTAAGGCAAAGGAAAAAAAGCAAAATAAACTATTAGGACTACATCAAAATTAAAAGCTGCCACAGAGCAAAGAAAACAATCAACGAAACTAAAAGGCAACCTCCAGAATAGAAGATATTTGGAAATGACATATCTGATAATGATATATCCAAAGTTAGTATCCAAAATATATAAAGAACTTATAAAACTCAATACTCAAAAAATGAATAATCCATTTAAAAAATGGGTAGAAGACATGAACAGATATTTCTCCAAAGGAGACATACAAATGGCCAACAGACATGTGAAAAGATGTTTGTCATCACTTACCATCAGGGAAATGTAAATCAAAACTACAAGGACATATCACCTCACACCTGTCAGAATGACTGAAATCAACAACACTAAAAACAACAGGTGTAAGGGGCACGGGGTCGTTCAGTAAGTTAAGCACCTGACTCTTGATCTTGGCTCAGGTCATGATCTCAAGGTTGTAGATCAAGGCCCATGTGGAGTCCTGTATTGGGCTCCACACTCAGTGGAGATCACTTAAGATTCTCTCCCTTCCCCCCACCCCTCCTGCCCCATCTAAAAAACAAAACAAAACAAGACAAACAAACAAAACCAGCATTGGTGAAGATGTGGAGAAAAAGGAACACCTACGTACTGTTCATGGGAAGGCAAACTGGTGCAGCCACTGTGAAAAATTGTATGGAATTTCCTCAAAAGTTAAAAATAGAACTACCCTGTCACCTAATAATCACACTACTAGGTATTTACCCAGAGAATATGAAAACACTGATTCAAAAGGATATGAGCAGCCCTATGTTTATTGCAGCATTATTTACAATAGCCAAGATATGGAAGAAGCCCAAGGTCCATCGACTGATGAATGGATAAAGAAGATGTGGAAGATTATATATATATATATATATATATATATATATATATATATATATATATAATTCAGCCATAAAAAATAACAAAGTCTTGCCATTTACAAAGACATGGATGGAGCTAGAGAATATAACGCTAAGTGAAATAAGTCAGAGAAAGACAAATTCCATGTGATTTCACTCATATGTAGTAATCAAGAAACAAAACAAATGAACAAAGGTGGAAAAAATAGACCAATAAATTGACTCTTAATTATAGAGAACAACTGATGGTTAGCAGAGGGAAGGGAGTGCAGAGATGGGTGAGATATGTGATGGGGATTAAGGAGCGCCCTTGTCATGATGAGCACTGGGTGATGTATGGAGTTGTTGAATCACTATATTGTACACTTGAAACTAATATAACACTGTAAGTTAACTAAATGGAATTAAAATTAAAATTAAAAATTTAAAAATAATAAAATAAAATTAAAAATAATAAAATAAAAACAGAATTCTTTTGTTGGGAATTATTATAGTGAGGAATGACTGAGGTTCACCTTGACATTTATTTCTCTTTACTTAATGCTAACTGCATGAAACTACTTTTTTTTATTAGATGTTATACTTACTCAATTCTGTGTTCCATCAGTGTGTCCTAGCCTTAACCAACTATTATAAAAAGAATCCAAATTTGATTTATAAGTAGAAGTCCCCTTCTGCAAATATTTCCATTAGTTTCCATGGGTTCTTCCATAGATCCACAAATTGTTACTTGATAGTGCCTATTGAGCCTAGATGTCAAAACCACTATTCATTACATGTTATTTCTCTGACTACCAATAGCTCTGTTGAAGTAATTCTCTTGTTGGTCTTATGGGTTGTCACTGCTACCAATGGTGAAACCAGGTGTCTTTTGACATGGTTATTGATGAAAAAGATGGAGATATGTTGTTCTCACAAGTCTACTACTAACATGATTTTTACCCCAAACCCCCAAAATATTTGAGAATCACTGATTGAATGAAAGAAAAGAAAGAGATAGAAAAACATCCCTTAAATTCTCAATATTTAAGAGTTGGAAAGAAAACCCATGAAATGTTTCAAGAATCCCAAGGGCATTGGGTATTATGGAAGCCAAAAAAAAAAAAAAAAAAAGGACATCAAAGTAGGACTAGTAAATACTGATGACTAAATAGCATATGTGTGGACTATCCGTTGAATTCAGCCACTTATAATTCAGTGATCACATTGGTCAGTTTTTGGGTGTTTGGAAGGGAAAACTATATTTATTGCACTAAGATGATAGGAAGTTAGGATATAAATACAGTTTAGAATAATCTATTGAAGAACTTGCACTTATAAAATTGGGGCTGGGTTGCTATCTGAGGCAAGGGTACTTGGAATTGGTGTTAGGGAGATTTATTGAGGTTGAACAATATTTGAGCATGTTAAAATGTTGATAAGAAAGAGCTGTAATCAAATGACAGGTTAAAAACATGAAAGGGATAATTAGTAGTTTAGCTGAGATTATCTATCAAGAGTGAGGAGAGAAGTGGCATTGTTGAGGGTTTGTAAAGAAGGAAGAAAATTTTTTTAAAAGATTTTACTTATTTATTTGAGAGTGAGAGAGAGCACGATACTGGGGAGGGGGTGGTCAGAGGGAGAAGCAGACTCCCTCCTGAGCAGAAAGTCTCATGTGGAACTCAATCCCGGGGCTCCTGGATCATATCCTGACCCAAAGGCAGACACTTAGCCAACTGAGCCATCCAGGTACCCCCAAGAAGGAAGAAATTCTGAGGAAGACATGGTACTCTGAAGAATAGAAAATAAACCGATGAGGGAAGTATAGAAGAATTGATCCTCTGATTAAAGAGGAAGGTCACACATATCCAGATTTCAAAGTACTAAATAAATATATGACTATATACATAGGTATAACCAACAGTGGCCAAGGTACAGACATAAGAAAAGGTTTGGCAAACTAGGATGTTATGGAAAGATGTTATGAGCAAGAATCAATAAATTTGAAAAAGTAGAGTATAAAATAAAAACTGGATTAGGAAAGAGAGAAAGACAGGATAGGATTGAGGAGTCAAGAACATGGGAGAATCACAATGCTGAAGGTCTTGATGCTGCTGAAGAATAATTGTAATGAGCAGAACTAAGTAAGGTAGCCATAAGAGCTGGGCTTGTGTAGTGCAAGTAGTTATTGAATTTCTTGTTTCAGATAAAGAACAACTCTGATGTGAAAGGTTGTTGTGAGACTGTTGGAGTAGGTAGCTGAGGTAGATTAAGAATGAAGGTTATGGAGATGATGAAATCAGAGAATTAAAAGTATAGATTTGTATTTAAACAATTCTAATGGACTTTGAATTCACTTAGAATTAGGATGATATGTGCCTCATCTGGGAAATGAAAGCTGGGAAGCTTTCAGCTGTTACTACTCAAATATGGTTTTTTCCCCCTTTCTCTCTTCTTCTGGAACTCCCAAACAGCAGATGTTGGTCCACTTGACAGTGTCCCAGAGATCTTTTAGACTCTGTTTACTTTTCTCATTCTTTTGTACTCCACAGACTGGAAAGTATCACTTGTCTTTCTTCATGTTTCCTGATTCTGTCTTCTGCCTGCTCAAATCTGTTGTTCATTTTCTCTAGAGAAATCTACATTTTAATTGTACTTTTCAGCTCCAGAATTTATGTTTGGTTCCTTTTATAATTTTTATCTCTGTTCATATTATCATTTTGTTTATACATTGTTTTCCAGATTTCCTTTAATTCTTTGTCCATATTTTCCTTTAGCTCTTTGAACATACTTAAGACGGTTGTTTTAACTTTATCTCGTCATTCTAAATGTCTGGACTTCTTCAGGGACAGTTTCTGTCAAATGTGGATGGGCCATACTCTCTTGTTTCTTGGTATGTGTTTGTTTCTTTATTTCTTCCAGGGCTTAGGTGGTCTGTTTCATGAGTAAATCCTAAACCTTTGCCCCAATCATCTCCTGCTTTTCTGGCCAGAGTGAGTTCCAAATTAGGCAAAACAGAGATAGTGTCTCAAGTACTTCAGGGAGCCCCAGAGAGATTAAAACAAATCTATGAAATTATTTGCAGATAAGATCACTTCTGCATTCAGAACTAGGAATCAGGGATCCACTCTGGGAATACTGGCTTTCATGGAAGGGGTAGGACAAGACCAAATAAAAATTCCACAAGGAATGCCTGGGTGGCTCAATTGGTTAAGCATCTGACTTCAGCTCAGGTCATGATCTCAGGGTTCTGAGAGTGAGCCCTGTTTCTGGCTCCATGCTCAGTGGGGAGTCTGCTTGTTCCTCTGCTTCTGCCCCTCCCCCTGCTCATGCTCTTTCTATCTCATATAAACAAATAAAATCTTCAAAAATTCCACAAAACTTTTTAACCATTTTAAGTAGCCTTTTTCTTGACTCAGCATTCAGTTGGTAGCTGTAAACCTTTCCAGGGTTCTGACAAAGTTAGTTCTAACAATTTCTGCTTACTTTTGGATGTTTTATCAGGTGATGGGAGTTTGGAGCTGCTCACTCTGCCATTTTGCTGACATTATCAGTATTATGTTTTATTTTATTTTAAAAGCGTATTAAAATATGTTTATTTATAATTCACATACCATACAATTCACTCACCTAAAGTGTACAATCCAGTGGTTTTTAATATATGCATAGGGTTGTGCAACTATCTCCAGGACCAATTTTAGAACATTTTCTGTCCCTAAGAGAAACCTCATATTCATTTACTGTCGCCAACAATGTATGAGAGTTTCAATTTCTTTACATCTTCACCAACACTTTTTTTTGTTTTTTATTATACACAGTATAGTGGATGTGTAGTGGTATTTCATTATGAATTTGATTTACATTCCTTAATGAATAATGATGTTGAGCATGTATTCATGTACTCATTGACATTTGTAAATCTTCTTTGGAGGAATATCTATTCATATCCTTAGCTCATTTTTAATTAGGTTATTTTCTTAATATTACTGATTTTTAAGATTTCTTGTATATTCTGGATATATTCCTTATCAGATATATGATTTACAAATAATTTTTCCCATTCTTTATAATGTTTTAAGATCTATCCATACTGACACTATGAACACACACATTTGCTTCTGTTGCATGACACCCTATGTTGGTCTTCCATTACAGTTTGTCTTTTTGTCACTTTTGAGATGGACACCCACAACTCCCTGCTATCACAATGATGTAATGAATATCCTTGCAGAATTTTATGATATGTATCTTGGGATATATGTCTGAAATGACAATTTATAAGTTAATGGGTGACTTAATTACCTTCCAGAATGATTTCCAGGATAAATACCCCTGTCTATATTCTCATTAGCAGTATGTAAAAGGACCTGTATCATGTGTTTCTTATCCACTCCAACACTTGAAATTATACGTATTTCTACTTTTACCAGTCTTATGTTTATAAAATAACTTTTTGCTGAAATTTGTATTTTTTATTATTTCCTTAATTTTGTACTTTCAAAAATGTAGCTAACTTAAGTTTCAGTGTATCTGACTTTAATATTAGTTAAATATTATCTCTTTTACAAAGCTGCAAAGAATCAATGAAACAATGTGCCTAAAGCCCTTTTTGCCAGGCATTTTGTAGACATTAAAAAAAATGCTTTAGTAGTACTAGTGTGTTGCTGAAAATTATAAAGGCCCTTGCAGATAGTGCTACGGGAGGCCTAGTGAGAGAAGAATAAAACTAGAATATTAGTATCTCAGAAAATGGTAAATGTTCTTGCAGAGATTTCTGAGATCCTAGCCTCCAAGAGTGCCCTTTCTGATCACTTTGCCTTTTTTTCTTTTGTCCTGTGTCTCTAGCTTTTGTTCTGACAAAATAGATACTTGCTGGATCTTGCCTATACAACTAAATCCATTACCTCCCACCAGTGATTGCCTAAGGTCCTGATGATAGCCTCTCTACCAGATCCTGCACCCAGTCTCAATGAAATTAGAATTTGGTGCCTTGAACAAAATGGAAAATCATCCTAAAATAGGTCATTGACTATAGAACCATGTTGTCTGAATTCAGATCCCAACCTGTCATTTAATAGCAATGCAATTTTTGTTAATTACCTAACTCATCCAAGCTTTGAATGACTCATTGTAAAATGGGGGTCCTTACTGTCAAATGGGGATCATAATCATGCCAACTCAAATAATGGTCACAAGGATGAAAATTAAAGAATTCAGTACCTACCACATAGTATGTCCCAGTCATACTACTACTACTACTGCTGCTGCTGCTGCTAGTCCTCCTCCTCCTCCCCTTCTTCCTCCTCCTTTTTCTTCTCCTAGAGGGCACCTTAGGTAACCAATCATCAATTGAAGACATCTCATATTCACAGTATATTTCTGTTCTGGTGTACCTGGTAATTTCTGCTTGTGGCCAGTTAATCATCACTTAGCTCTAGATCATCACAGTTAGTTCTAACATCAGGACTGTTCTCACTTTCCCTGTCAATCCAACCCAATTTTACCTTGGAGATATACCCTGGAGCTCTACTTGGAGGAAGCAAGTGGGAATCTTTTTTTGTTTTGTTAATATATATTCCTTTTTAAATTTATCTATTTATTTATTTCCTTATTTATTTATTTGAGAGAGGGAGACAGAATGGGCAGGGGTAAGGACAGAGTAAGAAGCAGACTCTCTGTTGAGCGGGAACCTCCCCCCCATCTCTAAAATGGGGCTTGATCCCAGGACCCCGAGATCATGACTAGATCCAAAGGCAGAAGCTTAACTGCCTGAGCCACCCAGGTGCCCCAATATTCATTCTTAATCTTAGCAGATTTTTCAGCTTTACATATTGACCACATTCAGTAACTCAGGGTTGGACAAGATTATGAAATACACAATATATATGCGTCAACTTAAACAAGTTCCTTTAGAGAATAAGAGATGATTAGAAATGTGAACTGCAAGCCAACTTTCAGTATAAATGAAAGGAGAGGAGAAAGTAGGAAAGCAGAGGAGGAATTGCAGCTTGCCCAATTGCATATAGATTCAGTAAATGTGCAAAGCCAGTTTAAACACTTAATAATATTGATCTTCCCCCAAGGGTTTGTGGGGTTTTTTTTGTAGCTGATTTAATTACTGTTTATTAACCATTCTCCACCAAATAGTTGTCTGATACCTTAAAAGTCTATCTCAGCAGCTATAATCCTACCAGTACTAGAAAATGCCTCCCTATCATGCCTGCTTTAGTGGCATAATTTAATTTGTATCTACCTACCTAACGTTCAGACAATGAGCTGAAAAGTGAAAGATTCATCAATCAATTGGTTGTTTTGTTTACACAAAATTAAACAAATTAGCTAATACAATTTTTTTTTTTTTTGCTAAGGTGAATAACAAACAGCAGACTTGTAAAGTACATTTAAGTACATTAAGTAGGTTTTTGATGGGAGGAGAATACAAAGTATTTTAATAAGCTTGTGATGAGCTTTAAGTACTTTACTATGAATCTGGAAAATATATAGAAAGAAAGATTAGAGATGATTGACTACTTTAGATGGAATGAGAGCAGATAGTCTAACATTTTCATAAAGATGAACTTTTAATTTTTAAGATGTCTTTGTATTTCTTAGAATTGCTCAGATTCATAGAAAAAAGGGGGATGAGTAGGAAGAAAAGGAAGAAGAGGAGAAAGAGAGAAAGAAAAAAGGAAGGAGTAGGATAGATAGAGGGAGGAAAGAAAATACAATTTACTTTTGAACAATATGGGTTCAAATGATACAGTAGGTCCATTTATACATGGATTTTGGTCACTAAGTACAGTCCAATCCTGTAAATGTTTTTTTCTCTTCCTTATTTCTCTTCCTTAATAACTTATGCTTTTCTCTAGCTTACTTTATTGTAAGAATACAGTATGTCATGCATATGACTAATAAAACATGTGTTAATCTATTATGCTATTTGTACAGCTTCTGGAAGACTGTATGCTATTAGTAGTTAAGCTTTGGGGAAGTGAAAACTTATAAACATGGATTTTTGGCTGTGTGTGTGGTGGAATAGGTGCCTTTAAACCCCGTGTTATTGAAGGGTCAACTGTGATTATTATGTTCAGTAATCCTATACCACCAGTTCAACTTCTGCTACTTTCCAAGCATAAAGGAAATTTGGGGCATCTGTGATTCTCAACCAAACTGCTCCAGCATTCAGTAGATTTTTGAAGGCAAGCAAAGGAGGAGAGTTGATAAGGAAAAAATGGTGGTAAAAAGATTAAACTACTGATTATTAAATGCTATGAGTCACACATGGAACTAGGCATTTTTCATGTTATCTCATCAGTCTCATGCCTTTCCTGCACCCCCACTCATGAGCTGCATGTAGTATTGAACTTTTTAAAATAAAAATAAATGAATTAACAAAAGACAAATGTGTTTTTTTCAAGTCCCCACATTTAGAAGGTTAAGTTTTCAGAAACTGAAGCCATATCCCTCTGACTCCAAAACCTCTATCTTTATACCATATCTTACTACTGAGAAGAGGTAGCTGCTATGCCAGCTTCCTAATGATTTTTTTTTAATCAATTGGTTAACCTGTGCCTTATTCAGTGGCAATTTCAGCTTTCTAGAGGAAACTTCAAGTTTGACTCCAGAAGAGGGCTGGACTGCATAGTACCTCAGTCAGTGATGAAATTGATTGGTCCATTAGAATAACTGAAATGATTGGTCTGTAATGTAATGGTAATAATTAATAACTAATTGAACTGATTGACATGACTTCTTGCTTAGAGGTTTCCTATTTAGTATACCATGTATATATTTTTTGGAGTTTGGCAAAATCATATGGCAATGCACACAGAATCACTGAAGTTTGTGGCTCTATTTCTTCATTTGTTCATTCACTCATGTACTCAGTTCTACAACCTCTATTCCAAATCTATGACAGTCAATCTTAGACAAACCAAGCAAAGTCTTTTTTTTTTTTAATTTAATTTCTTTTCAGTGTAACAGAATTCATTGTTTATGCACCACACCCAGTGTGCCATGCAATACATGCCCTCCATGATACCCACTACCAGGCTCCCCCAACCTCCCATTCCCCGCCCCTTCAAAACCCTCAGATTGTTTTTCAGAGTCCATAGTCTCTCATGGTTCACCTCCCCTTCCAATTTCCCTCAACTCCCTTCTCTTCTCCATCTCTCCATGTCCTCCATGTTATTTGTTATGCTCCACAAATAAGTGAAACCATATGAGAATTGACTCTCTGCTTGACTTATTTCACTCAGCATAATCTCCTCCAGTCCTGTCCGTGTTGATACAAAAGTTGGGTATTCAACCTGTCTGATGGAGGCATAATACTCCATAGTGTATATAGACCACATTTTCATTATACCTTCATCTGTTGAAGGGCATCTTGGTTCTTTCCACAGTTTGGCGACTGTGGCCATTGCTGCTATGAACATTGGGATACAGATGGCCCTTATTTTCACTACATCCCTATCTTTGGGGTAAATACCCAGTAGTGCAATTGCAGGGTCATAGGGAAGCTCTATTTTTAGGGGAGCTCACATCTAATTAGAAGGTAAAAATAATAAAATCCAGCACAATGCAATAAATACTGATAGAGTTACACAAAAAGCAACCTGAAGACATACATGACTTTGGGGAGTCACAAAATATTTCCATGAGAAATCATTGGTTATGGTGCTGAAGGATGATTTAAGTAGAAGAATTCTGGGGGGAAAATGTTGCATTTAGAAGCAAAAGCATATGCAAAGACATCCAGGAACGAAATAGTATAGCATTTTTAGAAAATGACAAGAAGTTTTATAAGTCTGGAAGTTGACTGTAGGAAAATGAAAGGCAAAGAACTAGACAAGTAATGAGCAACCATAAAGAATTTAAATAATTTATGCAAATTATAAGAAAACAAATATTAACATGCATACTGATACTTTTGTTTCTCTCTCCGTTTTATTTTATTTTGATTTTAAAGACTACCAATTGTCTTAAGTCATCAAAAATAAACCCCATTTTTCAGTTTTTAAATGGGTTCTGTGTGACCATGAGTGTGATTTGGTGACTATTATTTCTGCTCAGATCATTGAAGTTGTAACAGAGCATCTCAGAATGGATCAATAGAGTTTCAAATTGAGAAAATAACTTGATTCAGCAATATTTAGGAGATTTCTCTCATGTTTGTAGTTTCTAAATATGTGTTCAGGGATCTAAGCCCCATGGGCTTTTGAAACTGTCTTAAGGCAAAAAGAAATCATAAGTGGGCATTATTCTATTATAAGGAAAAGCTAAATGTGTTTAATTTTGCATGATCAAATATTATTAAATAAATATGATTTATCAAAATGTGTTCAAAACTAAGGCAAGGATGAGAGATGCAGTTGTTTGAAGAAATTAATATTCAGTCTTAAAAATTAATGTAGCACATTGCTTGCTTATCTCTATTCACCAAAACATTCTCAATATCTGTGCTTTGCTCTTTATGAATTCCTAATTATCTATATAAAAGATGCCAATATTTTAACTGCTCAATTTGAAAGTGAGTAAAGAGGTTCTTGCTACCACCAAAATGAGCCCTAGGTTGTAAAATGTCTTAGGATGAACTTGAATGCTTATTACTTGGGTTTGGAAAGACCACATGTAAATTTATAAAATTTGTGACTCATTAGCTCATTTGCTCAAAAGACAGTACCTAGAAGCTACAGTATGAGGTTAAAATTTCAGTTATCTGAATTCTGTTAATTAAATGACTCATTTTCTGAGCCAGTCATCCTATGAATGGGTGTTATTGGTTCCCATGGATTCCGGGTAATTGTCTGGATGTGTCAGCATAAAGACATTGTCTCTACCAAAAAACTCTTCAAAAATATGCTTTCCACCCAGAACATACAAAGAGGAAGTTATCTGTAAGAAAGACTAAACATATTATAGCAATATAACTTATCACCAATTTCATTATATTTAGGGCTGAACTCAACTGACCCGACTATTAACCATGGGTTCAGTCTTAGACCTTGAGAAATTAAAACTCTCTGAGACAGAGGTTTGTAATTCAGCAGAGAAAGGGGATTGAAGATCAGTAAGGTCACCGTTCCCATCTTTATTAACCTCTTTGCATTCTGCCTTACTTTGTTTGATGTTCAAGGGGTTAGCCACCAGATAGTATCATTGGTTCTATAGTCAAACTAACAGTTTCCTCCTCCCCCCCAATTTTTATTTCCCTCAGAGGGGCAAAGGTGGGATTGTCCCTGGGAGGGTGAAAGGAACAGAGCAGACAGAGTCAAAGCCTGAGTGATTTTCAACATTCTCCAATACTCATGATTATTTCTGGGGGAAAAAAGTACTTTAAGACTCTTCTTAAAGCAAAAATCTTCTGGCTGAATGAGCTATGTTTTAAGAAGGATGCTAGGAAAGGATGCGTATCTATGTATAACCTTACTTATTCCTTTCCTAAAAGGAACATTGCTCTTTCACCTTACATATGTGAAAAATAAAACTGTATGGCATGTGCAGAATTATTCTGGAAAATATCAGTGCTTTTTACTATAATAATTTAGTAGTTTTAAGTCTTACACGAGTTTTTGATGAAATATCCTTTTTCTGGTGGTTTAAAATATTTAATCCAGTGTTTTTCTGTGTTTAAGTAAATTTGATTAGATTTAGTTTTTTAACTCCAAGGGGAAAATAGTGTGAGCAGTTGGACAGTGAGCATGGTTGTCTGTATCTGAGTATTATGTGTATTTTTCTAAAGAATCCAAAGATTTTGAGATTTTCAAAGGGTATAGACCCTAAGAAGGTTTTAACCACCTCTATATCCTATCAAAATGAACTTGAAATGAATCCTAATGCATTATGATAATATCTGCTTCATATTTTCTTTCACAACTTCAATCTTGTACAACAACAATCAATTATTTAATAATATTGGGTTAAGTACTATTATTTTTAAAAAGAGATGTATAGATAATCAGACAAAGTATATTTTGTTTCCAGATTATTTATTTCCAATTAATTCAATAGCCTTGCTTGTCACTGCAAAGAATAAGATTAGTAAAATTATATAGAAGATTTGGTCCATGGAAGAATTTAAATATTATTTTAAATTATATCCTTAGTATAATATTAATCTCAATTTTCTGTTTGCCTCAACTGTCTGTTGTTTGGATAATGAATAGGTAGACAGAGGTCTTTTACTATCCCAGAACCTACTAATCATAGGATCTAGGAGAAAATGCTAGCATAATTGAAAACAGGTAAAAGTGAAGGGGCTTCAAAGGCTGGATGTGTTAGGAGAAGAGGGACTTCAGGGTCAAACTCATTGTGTGATTCTGCTGAATGAAAGACATACTCTGTCTTCGGGAAGCATTTTATGAAATTGTTTTATAACAATTTTTCCCACAAAAATTATGAGTACATAGGGTTATGTTTATCTTAATCATATATAATTTTCATAATAAGCTAGCCTGGTATGACAAAAATAATATGTACATACATATGTATCTCAAGTCTCACTCTGGAACACAAGCATGTAGTTTATAATTGAGCACAGACTTAGTATTCTTTAATAAGTCTAGCCCACAAGAGGCTCAGAACTTCCCACACTTAGTCTATTCTCTTCCAGAACATGGATTTCATCTGTGCTGTGAGATCATGCAGTCACTATTCAGCGAGTCAAACTTATATGTTGTCTAGCAGCTATAATTCTTGTGTTTAGCACACTAAGCTGAAATCAGACTCTTTATACTTCTGCCCATTGCTCTTGGTTCATCGGTGCAACACAGAACAGCTTTCCTTTGTCTCCCATTGGCCAGTCTTCCAAACAAGATTTTGTTAACGAGTTTTTGTAGTTTGACCTGGTTTAAATAATACAAAACACTATCAACCATTCTTAGTGTATTTCCTTTACCATCCTGATGTTCTCTGGTCTTCAAAGCTTTCTCTAAAAGTATGCCCCAGAGAAATGAACATGTGATGCCAGTGAAGATCTGAGCAGGGCAGACATTGTATTTTTTACTCAAATCATCATTTTGAACTTGTAGCCAACTAAAACTACTATAATATGTTTCACATAAACTGGTGCTAAATTAAGTCTAAAGTGATGTATTTGCAAAATTTCATTTTTTTTCTGAACCTGAAATTAAGGAGTTTTCCTTTATTTGTATTTAATTATATCTTCTGAGTTTTAGCTCTTTTCACATTGCAAGTAAACTTAGTCTTAATTCACATATACTCACTATCCCTCTCAATAGTGTCTTCTAAAACTTTATATATCATAAATTCTATATCATTTTTTTATGTCTCTGAACCGCATGGAGAACTGGAAATGTTTCTAGAGACATTTCTCCATGTTAAGATCAATGTATTGATTGACATTTTGGGGACAGAGATATTGAATCAGCTGTTCAATGCAATCCACATTTTTTGACCTTGTCTTTATGGATATAATTAGAAACTGACATGTGTTGTATTGAACCCAAGATGATGTATATTCTCTAATACAATAGATCCGAATAAAGGAAATTGGAGCATTTAATAGAAACTCTTAAGAATATCATATTAGCACTAAATACTCCATTTATTTCATTCATACTTACAAATAATTTTTTTTTCCAGAACTCTCGGGCTCTCTCAAAACTGGCCCTATATGTTCCTGATCAGGTTCTGGGCTGCTCCTGTACCCCAGAAACTTACTATGGATGGCCCTGTGACCCTATAGCTAGTCCAAGTCACAAAACTGTCTCAAGAACTGGGTTCAAAAGTATAAACAGAATAACTGTATGCCATAGCAATTAGTCTGAATAAAAAGCAGATGGACAATTTGGAATCAAGTCATTTGTGTTATTTCCTACCTCCAGGAAACCGCAGTGGGGCTCTTCCAGCAGGTACTTTGTCAGTCAACAGCCAGAATTATAGGACTCTTGAAATTGGGTAATTCAAGGAAGGTTTATTTACTCAAAGAGACTCAAAGGTGTGGGTAAGGGAGGACTACAGTGATGTTAGAGCCTGTCTGCTGCCAGCAGGCTGGGGATCCAGCAGGCTACTGGAAGACACAGGAATATGTTGATGGCATCCATACTGGCCAGCCAGGCTCTAGGACACAGGGTGGGGTAGGGAGAGCAATGAACTGGAGAGTCAAACAAAAACATCCAGCACCATTTGCATGGTCTGTAAAAGGTCAGGCTGACAGACTGGTAATGAATATTAAAATAATTCATGTTGTATACCCATGAGGTCTATAACCGTCCTCTCATATCTTCTCAGTGGACTGCCACTGCTGTTAATCAGCTCCTTTCTGCTGGGTCTCCTTACTTAGTTTACTCATAACTGATCAGGTAAGGTATTTTATTTAATCTTTAGCAGATCAGGAAACTGAGGCTTAGCACTCCCACAGCTTAAATGAAAGAGTCAGGGGTCAACCATAACATATCCAACTCCAAACTCTATTATTTCACTAATGTCATAAGCTCTCTGAAATGCAGTGTTTTCATTTAGGAAATGAGGATGCAATGACATTGATGTCATCTGAAAACCCTTCAAGATCTGACATTTAAGTCCATTTTATTCTAAATATTAATGGTGATATCAGCCATATGTATCTGCAGAAGGAAGCACTTGTAAATTTGCCCTTTGGGGGAGCAATTTTATTTTTCCTTTGTGGTTTATTGAATGTCAAGAACATGTAGGTTTTTCTCTATAGATACAAGGCATTTTAAACATCAAGCCAAGATTGCAAAAGACTCCACACTGGGATACATTTTCAAAACAATTTAGCCACTTTGAAATGTAAATTGGATAAGCAAAAGCACTACTGACACAGTTACTGTACTCCATGCAGAACCCTAAGCAGGTGCAAATGAGTTCACTCTGGAATAAGAACCTGCACCTGTTGGAGAGCAGCATTTGGAAGCAGCCTGGTAGCAAATTCTAAAGTAGCTGGAATAGGAAGAACATATTAAATTGCAAAGGGAGATCTGAAGTGATATCTACCCATTGATGCATATCTGTAATCATGGGTTAAAGTCTGTCAACCTAAGTTCCTACTATTTTTGTTTAATGATGTCTCTTTTCCAATTTGGGATGCCAGTCAAAATCTGCACTGTCACAGTTCTTTGTCATGGATATCCTGTGTCCACCTGGTCACACCCTGGTGTTGAAAAGAAAATTCTTAATATGATCTGAGGCTATATTCCAAGGATTTCTACAGATAAATAATTACTCTTTATCTTTCTCTTGGTAATGGGTTTTGAGTTTCTTATAATTCAATAAGTTTTTAAGCCTTAGTTTGAGACAAAATATTAAATCAGTTTTAATTTAGTTTATTATGCATATATAAAGAGCCCTCACTCATGTGCTAATAGTTTTTAACACCTTTCTTCAGTGTCCTCTAATTTTCCTTTGGAAAGGGAAAATGTGTCTATACCTCACCAGTTTTATCTGAGTAAGAAACAATGAAGAAGAGTATTTTAAGCCAAATCCTGAATTAGGATTTATAAAATAAACCCCAATCCTTCAGCAATGATCCAAAAAAAGAAGTCCTGAATTTCTTTCAAATAATATGTTAGGTCAATTTCTAAAATTGTTATTTGCAATACTTTAATAATTGTCCAATGTAAAAGATACTTCAGAATTGAAGGTCCTAAAGAAAGCACAGAATTAACACTTTACTGATTCCTTCTGTCATATAATATAGTAAAGAAATAAGAATGTCCATACTGCTACTGCTACTACAGGTTATTAAAAATAAGTATTCATCAAGAAATACCAAGATTATTTTAAGAATTAATATTCATAAAACTCAGAAACAGGTATAATACAGGTACTAACCAACCAGAAATGACATGATCATTAACAGCTCATAGGGCTGAAAAGGTGGGTGCCACCTGCATACCAGTCCTGGTGGTAGGTACCATCATTTCCCCAATTTTGTAGTTGAGGAACTGAAACTTAAAATAATTCAATTATTTCTCCAAAGTCCATAGCCAATATAAGATTGCAACATTGCCTTTTGAGCCTAATTGAATTAACTCTTGAACCTGCACTCTAACCACTCCATACACATTGGCTATCTATATGTAGGGCTTTGGCAAGTATTAAACAATGTGTATTGGACAAGAGCATTTGCCTGTATGCATAATCTAGTAAATCCATGAGTAACTTAAGGGTTTGTAATCCAATACTATAAATTTACAAAATAGGAAGCCAAAGTCTCAAGGAATGAAGTGGTGCTTTTTCTTATGTTTTATTCCTCTGTCATTTAAAATAACTTTAAAATGTTAGATATTAAAAACATTAGCAGGGGTGCCTGGGTGGATCAGTTGGTTAAGCACCTGACTTTTGCTCAGGTCATGATCTCAGGGTATCTCTGTGCTCAGCAGAGAGTCTGCTTTTCCCTCTCGCTGTCCCTCTTCCTTTCCCCTCTAACTCCCTTATTCTCTCTCTCTCTCTTTCTCTCAAATAAATAAATAAAATCTTAAAAAAAACCAACTTGCACTTATTAATGTTGAACTTATTGATAGAAACACTGGGTGATGAATAATATATCTGACGATGACTGGCCGACTATAGATACTCATTTCAAACATTATGTAAAGGTAAACTAATTTATAAACATAATTGAAATATCTCAGTCTTTGGTAGATTTATCCCTATCAGTAAAGACAGAGAATACCAGAGGGCTGTGTAGTGCTTAAGCTTGCATTGTTCACTGTTTTCCAGCAAAAATTGAAAGCTTGCTAATAAGAGTGGTTATTTGGATGTCTAACCAACAGGCAGCAAGAGAGGACCTCTTATATATCTTTCCCCCCTCTCTGAGTTTTTCAAAAGGAAAAAAAAAAGATTCTGGTTCCAGGGAAATGTTGCATACATAAGTTATCTGTTTTGTCACTAAATACCTCAGCTTTTGAAACTAGACTTTATAGATTTCTTATATAGCATAGCCTTAGCTCATTCCTTGCCACGTCATTCATGCTTGCCAACTACATGCACCTTCCTAAAAACAAGACAACAGGCCAAAATGGAGTTGGTTAGGCTCAGCCCTATGTCACCAAACTGAGACTAACTTAATTTTAGTCTCAGTTGTGACTTCACCAGAAATTTCCCTCAAAATGGAATCTTAAAACAGTCAATCAAGAATCACCTGGTCAGGGACGCCTGGGTGGCTCAGTTAGGCCTCCCACTCTTGGCTTTCGTTCAGGGTCTTGGGATCAAGGCCACATCAGGTTCTTTGCTCAGTGAGGAGTCTGCTTGGGATTCTGTCTCTCCCTCTCCTTCTGCCCCACACCCCACTTGTACATGGTCGTTCTCTCTCTCTCTCTCAAATAAATAAATCTTTGGGGAGAAAAAGAAAATCTCCTGATCAGTTCTAATGAGGTAATCTGCCTGATAGACACCTCTTATCTTCTAAAGGAAAGAAACCTTGCAGTAACAAACCTGCTTTTTTGGTTGGTAAAACTTCTCTGTTCCTGCTCCTTTCTCCCTATAGAACTCTAATTTTGTATATCTTCTTGGAGCTACTTTCGGTCTGCTTCATTGGAGGCTGCTGGATTCATGAATCATTGAATAAAGCTAATAAGATCTTTAAAATTTACTCAGTTGGATTTTGATTTTTAACAACATAAATAGCCTATATACTTTGGTTTTATAAAGTCAGTCCATTCCTTTACTAAATCTAAACTACTTTATTCTTTGTTACATTTTCACCTTATTCCTTTCCTTCTGCATTTCCTGGGTTTGAGTTAAAATAATGTGAAGATTTTGGAGAACAGGTGAATATTATTCCTTTAAGTTTCTTTCTTTTTTTTTTTTTTTTGAGGCACATCTAGGGATATGTTAGGAAACATGTTCTTTTGAACTAACTTGTCTGATTTGAGGAGTCAGAGCGTTTATAGAGTTGTGACAAGCTTCAAACATAGGTTAGCTGAACTGTTGAGGACAGTTACTAAGTCAACTGAGAGAATTTTTAAATTAAAACAACAACAAGGGGCGCCTGGGTGGCTCAGTGGGTTAAAGCCTCTTCTTTCGGCTCAGGTCATGATCCCAGGGTCCTGGGATCGAGCCCCACATTGGGCTCTCTGCTCTGCGGAGAGCCTGCTTCCTCCTCTCTCTCCCTGCCTGCCTCTCTGCCTACTTGTGATCTCTGTCTGTCAAATAAATAAATAAAAATCTTAAAAAAAAAACCACAAAACAAAATCCCAGTTTAACCATTTCTTCTTTTATGCCATTTATTCCCTTTGATTTCTTTTTTCTACTTCTCTTCCTTTTCTCCAATAAATAGAATATTCCCCTGATAAGTCACCCCTCAAATATATCCACAGGCAAACATTCTAACAGGAAAAAAAAGCAATTTTTTTCGTAAATATACATTAAAATGGAATGAAGGACTCCTTCCTACCCATTTGATTGCCAGTATTCATTGTCTAATAGAATATTGGATTATTTTCTTCAAGGCTCCCTGTTCAAAAATCAATGTTCTGCTAGACTGAGCGGACTGACAGTAGTATAAGGCTTGCTAGACCAACAACTGCATGTTCTCAGAATTGGAATCCAAAATTGTCCCTGCTAATGATGAGAGGTAAATAAGGAAGAAAAAATACAATTATATATGTTTCATTTGCAGTCATGAGGACCCTTATGAATTTTTTTTTAGGAAAAGGGAACTATAACTCAAGCTCAAGAGGATATTAATTCAAATAAAGGGATTAAAACTATCTCTTAATTACTTTTAGGGATGGATGAACTTGCCTATATTTTGGGTTTATTGAGTATCTCAAATGTTTTCCCAGATGTCTGCAGTTAAAAAAAAAAAAAAAGCTTTCTCAGCTACCTTTGTTTTATAGATCTTGTGTAATTTATGGTAAATCCAAATGAAAATATTTTAATTTGGTTTGCAACAAAGAAAACATTTGGCTTTATGCTTTTTCCTATTAATGTTTGAGGTTTAGTTTCCAATTGAGGTCTAAATCTTCTAGAAGTTTTGTGTGCAACAACAACAACAAAAACATTTATTTTTAGGAAATAGATATAACCTTTCTTATATGAATATTAATTTGTTATCAACATAGGGGAAGGATGTTTTGAAAGAGCACACATTATATGTAGCTCTGTTGGTATTGTTTTAGACATAATCAATTGGTTTGAATAAGAGTTCAATGCAGCCTTTTAAATATTTTGAGTGTGCCAGAATTTATAAAATAAAGCCTTTTATTTATTTATTTTTTTAAGATTTTATTTATTTATTTGACAGACAGAGATCACAAGTAGGCAGAGAGGCAGGCAGAGAGAGGAGGAAGCAGGCTCCCTGCTGAGCAGAGAGCCCGATGTAGGGCATGATGCTATATTTACTAATTTTCCCACCTGTGTACCCTGAAGTATTTTATCTAGTCTGACATTTTTATAGAAGGGAGATATTATGTTTTGTCTAAAATACATGTTCATATTTGAGGACACTAAAAGTCTAGAATTGACTAAACTGCTTAGTTAATTTATTTCTGAGACAAAATACTTCTTTGGTTGTCAATGTACACTCGACCCTGCATTAAGGTAAAAGTATTTTTGTATAAACACTTAGCTAAGTTTTCCTCAAACTAGCTATTCCGTTTGACCATGACAAACCCTCCATTCTGCTGTGAATGGGCTATGGTATTTTCTACAGTGTTCTGCCAGTTCCTCTGGAAAGAACATGTTTACAGTTACCAGACTTTTCTTTAACAGATTTGAAGTCAAGATGTGCTAAAGTCTGAGAAAGTTAAGAGTTGATAGACTGCTTTTGACTTTTCTTTAAATGTATATATTCCATTGGATTTGGGGTACATAACCTTATTCTGGTATTCAAAGAGTTTCTTCCTACCTTATTCCACATCATTTCTACATTTATCTTAACAAATTACATGTTTAAGACCCTTTGGTTCTTTGGGAACTTCATTGTTCTGTTTTGCTCTGCATTTAATTACATAATGAGAATAATCTCTAAATCAGAAACAAGCTGTAAAGTTATTAATGATTTGCTCAAAACTGCTAAAGATGTAGAAGCATTGGAGAAATAGTTGCAGTGGCCTTGCTAATGTGTGTCATTATAAAAATGACCATTAAAATAAGCTTGTGATATTTGACTTATATTGTGTTAACGTTTCGGTTTTTATAAAAGCTACTCTTGACTCCTGTCTCTGTGCTAAGTAGAATCTTAAGTTCTTCTTATTTTTGGCAATTCCTTTGTACCTGTACTTTTGGGATCTTTCCTGAGTTAGTTTTCAATTCCTAAACTTAAAATACCATGATGTTTCTTACTGCTTTTCCAGAAATGCGTATTTTATTTGGCCTCATACCATTCAAGACAGATTCAATGAAACTTGGTACTGCTGAAAACATTACTAATCTTCTATTGCTATTTGCAGTTGGAGGTAACTGTCTCCTTGCATCCCTTTTCCACTCAACTCAATGAAAATTAGAATTGACAGAAACAATTTCTACAAGGAAAGTGGAAAAAATGAACAAAGGAGTTGAAAATATATATCCTCTTATCTTACATTAAGGCTCCTGTACATTGTTATAAGTTCATTTTTATTTTAATGATATTTCAAATATATAAAGTGCACATATTCAAATTATAAAAGGGAAATCATATAAAACAACTTTTTTGAATGATAAGGCAATAACTGTTTGGGATAGTTCATTTTATACAGACTATATGCAAGTCAATTGATTCTCAGAAGCTCTGGTGATAAGTAAAGTTCAAGGACACGAATTGAAAGAGTTTTAAGACCACAGTACATTAAAACCTATAAAACACCTTGTTTTGCCATGGTTTTTCAATAGCGTAGTTCAAATAATCTGTAAAGCATTATAATGTAACAGATACTGTAGCATTATTTTTATCTCTTCATAGCTGTGCAGTGAATATTTTGCTTTAACTGAGTGAAAAACATGCTTGACCAAAAAGAAATTTAGAGGGCAAATTTCACGCTTCAGGGTTACATATCCAAACATTTCTTTGCACTAAAAACTTACAACAGAGGTTGCAAACTGGCATTCCCATGAATGAATTCCCAGTTATTAACAAGTTTGTGGTTGTTTGTTTGTAATGCATATTATATTAAAATTTAGTAAATTTTACTTGTTTACCTGGATGTTCTGCATTCCTTAAAAAGTAACTGATGGTAATTACTGTAGTCTCATTCCTTCAAAGCAATGTTGTCTGGGACTAACTAGTTCTTGCCTTTCTTATGAAAATTCGTGGCCTTCTTTATTAAATTTTCCATTATCCCCTCCATTCCTTACTGTTCTGTAGCTGACCAACTTCATTCATTTATATTGACTACCTGGCCCTCCAGGTATTGAGTTTGAATACTTTGCATGAAAGGTCTGGCTTTACCAAATCCTTAATCTTGAAGTCTATTGCAAATGTTGGGCTATTGTGAGGCCTATAGAGGACCAGAGTCTATTACTATATTGGTCTGGGGTGGTATATTAAGAGCAATAGTTTTGAACTTTGATTGTAGCCAATGCCTTCTCCTATCACAAATGTTTTATAATATTTGTTTTCTAATAGTGAAGTGAAATTTAAAGGTAATATAATCTACCTTACACACAATTAAGAAAATATATAGTGCCTTCTATACTAATGAAGAAGAATAAAGGGGTATAAAATAAATGCTTGGTCATGATTACATTAAAAGACATAATAAAGTAGTCAGAGGTACACTTCTAAAGAGATTTGCCATGAATGTGAAAGGTGAGATTTTAGACTGATCCAAGGGTATAGTTTTGATGACTAATGGCAAAAAGAGCATCCCATTCAACAAACTGATTTCCTGACATGGTTGACATCATAAAGAATTCTCAGTAAACTTTCAAACAAAACAAACTTTCCAATCAATTTTTATATATATGCATGGCATACTGTAATCAAAACTATGCAAATGTCCTAATGTGACAGCCTGTTAGCAAGGTGTTGGGATCTCCTAAGTATAAACAGACATTTCTCTGCTATGTCTGTCTGTCTTCTGGGGGCACTTAGAAAGTCAGATGGTATCTGGAAAATGGTTCTTTCTGAAAGACTTTCCTTCTTGTTAGAAGATAGCAAACATCCTTGGACATACATAAAGTCTGCCCCAACTAAATGCCAATAGTGCCTTCCAAGTGTTGTGCCAACCAAAACAAAATAAAACAACACACCTCTCCAAATGTCTACTGGCATATATATAAAGATATATATATATATGAAGATATTATTAAATTGCACTATTTTTCGTAATAAATATATATAAATATATATAAAGATGATTTTGACTTTTCTCTCATTTGGCAACTAATACAACTTGCTTTATATATTTAATAATCATAGGAAAAATCTGATTTGTAAACAGAGATGCTAAAAGTTACATTTTATCTCAGGTTTAATTTGGGGATTAAATATAGACTGAAATTACACTCCTTGCACAAGATAAAATATATACCGATACCAAGATCTTATTTTTACAATTCTAACGTCTTGTTCTAAAATGATTTTTATATTTCTTGTATCTTTCTATGTTTTATTTCTAAGTCAGAAATGAGAACGCTTTCATTCTTTGTACACACTCCTCAGATAACACATTTGCAGTCTTGAATTTTATAAAGCAAAAAAACCAAATTGGATTTAATCATAACTCTGTTTATCCCTCTTTATTTATGAAATGTTACAATTTGATGTGCCTTTGGAGACCTTTGACTATAAAACACAATTTATGATCTGATTAAGATGACCCTGAGACAATGTGCAGAAATCTTGCCCTTTCTATATTTCTTTTTAACTTGTTTTCTAACAGCACTGTTCTTTATGCTGCAAATAATAGCTTATTCTGACACAGGCTAAACAGTCTTTAACCAAGAAAAAGACTGAAGTCATTTAAATAGGTGTCTAAATAGCTGTCACAGTGAAAATACCTGTGACATCTTATACTGCTAAGGTTCATCTGTGTGAGAAACCATCTGAGGGCACAGGCCATTGCAAACCCATCTGATCTCAAAAAATGCCAGCTATGCTATGCTCACTTGATATTATTAAATGGATTCTGAATTTGTAATTAGTTCTATTTCAGAGGTAAAAACAGCCAAAAAGAATTTTTTTTTTGACAGACAGAGATCACAAGTAGGCAGAGAGGCAGGCAGAGAGACAGAGGAGGAAGCAGGCTCCCTGCTGAGCAGAGAGCCCAATGTGGGGCTCGATCCCAGGACCCTGAGATCATGACTTGAGCCAAAGGCAGAGGCTTAACCCGCTGAGCCACCCAGGCACCCCAAAACAGTCAAATTTCTTAATTAAAAAAAATAGAATTTATCAACATTCCTTCTCACTCTCTGTTCACTACCACCATCACCAATTCTGTCTGGGTATTAAAAATCTGTTATTCAAATTTTTGTTATTTTTTTTAAGATTATATTTATTTATTTGAGAGAGACAGAGTGAGTGTGTGTTCATACATAAGCAAGGGGGTGGGAGGGGGAGAGACTGAGGGAGAGGGAGAAGCAGGCTCCTGCTGAGCAGGGAGCCATAAAAGGGGATCCATCTCAGGATCCTGAGCTCATAACCTGAGACCAAGGCAGCTGCTTAACAGACTGAGCCACCTAAGGCACTCCTTCAAAGTTTTTCTTATAAACCCAGTGCTGAATTACAGTTTATAACTAGAGTCAGAAATGTCTCACATAATCAAATACATTCTAACATCTGTTATGATTTTTATCTCATCTTTTACCTAATCTTTAGTGCACTGCAGTAATAAAGTAAGCCATAGAGAGACAAAGGAGAAACAAAGACTTTCAGTAATCTAGAAATCATATAAAACACTCTAAGTGCTAGAAAGCAGCCTCGCCTTTAGACTGTACAGAGATTTTTTGTTTGTTTGTAACCACTGATAGGAATCAGAATAGCATGCAAGAATGCCAGAGTACATTCGCCATTAAATAAAAAAGACCAATGTGACTATTTAGTATTTTTGTTTGGTTTTTACCATTCCACTAAGGATACTCTTGCATACTATTGAATACTGGCATTTTATAAAAATGGCCGCAACTTTTTTGTTACCACATGGTGTTCTAGAAGTTTGAAACTCTCCATGAAGATGTAGAGTCTTCCATCACTTTGAACCTGAGACTTTGTGACTGCCTTGACAAATAAAATGGCTGGAATTAATGGTTCATGATTTTCAGAGTTAGATCATAAAAGGTGACATGTCTTCTACCTTGTTCTCATATTCTCAGGACTCTTCTTTGGAATCTGGCCATCCTACCATGAGGAAATAGCCAAAACATGTGAAAAATCTTAGTGAACACCCAGCACCACTCATCACAAACATGAGTAAATAAGCTTTCAGCTATTCTAGCCCTCAGCCTTCGAACTGCTTCATTTGACACAGTATGGAGGAGAGAAGAGCTCTATGTGTCCACCAAGCCCTGCTCAAATTATGCAGGGGTTGAGGGGAAGAGAGGGAGGCTATAGGAACTGAAACAAGTGATTAACCTTTTTCCATATTGCCCCTCCCAATATATAAGCATTTACTAGTCTCCAAGACCTCACATATTTAGAGGGAAAAAAAATCAATCCCTACTTTAAAATTTTTTACCTATTTTAAAAGCTAACTACATATTTATACTATGGGACAACCTAGATCTCATACACAACCTAGAAGAATACACAAGTACCAATCCAATACTTGCATCATCTCTCCATAAACTTTTAATACAAGTATACTTTTACTACAATTAAAATGTATAAGGCTACTGAAGGTAGCCTTATACATTTACATTTTCTACCTACTGAAGGTAGAAAAAATTTATGAAATTTTTATAAAAGCTATTTTATGAATACTAAACTCAATATATATATTCCTGACCATTTTTAATGTAGCAGAATATATGTTAAATAATTTTAAAGGGGCCTTCAAATCTATGTAAGATATTTCTAAGTGGAATACAGCAAATATACTGCATTCATTTTGGTCAGGTCCTGCAATGGTGCCTGTTTGTTCAAAGAGATTTATAAACTTTATAAGGACTGATTTTCATTTATCATTTGCTCAGAGTGGGATAGTGTCTTTGTTTGTATTTGATAAGAGAATTATAGAATAATAAAACATTGCAATGATTATTTCATTATTATTTTTTAACTTGAAGAATCTTTACTATCTATCTCTTGTGGATATTGCGAAATCCTTCACTTTTTAACATCTTCAAATCCTTTTATGAAAAGTGTCATAAAATATACTAGCGCATTGTGATTCTTTTATCCCTTTCTAAGCTGTCATCTTGGTTGTCAAATTCCCTCTGGGAGTGAGTATTCTAAAGATGTTTTTGCCAAACATCATAGCAGGGCTTTAAACTAAGTGTCTCAAACTATTCACTATGAACACAGGGTAAATTGGGTTATGTTGGAATGACAGTATATTCATTTGCAAGTCCCCTGACACAGTCATTTCAACAACTTAACTTTAGCATTTACAGCCAGCTCCCAGCTGCAGAGGGGAATTCAATGGTCTCATTACTGTGTCTGAACTGAGCTGTGTCATGAAGGAGGGGATGCAGAGTCGCAGGCAGATTGGGGCCTTCCGGTTCATCTGCAGTTTGAGCTGGTTCAGCAGCAGCAGCAGAATCGGGAGGCAGGAGAGCAGCAGCTCTTAGGGAGGAAACTCTGGTTTGTCCGTAAATCCTAAACGCATAGCAATTTTTGCCCTTTGAGGCGCACAGGATTCTTTTGAACTCCTGTTGGATTCAGGGAATCACAGGGATCAGCTTGACTCCTGGAAGCAGGATGTGTTCATTCATGGCAGCAGCTTTGGCAGCCAAAGAGGATTGTCAGAGTCTATTTTCCTTTTAGCAGCAGGAGTAAGTACTGTAAAGAAACAGGGCTCAGGGAGGCTGCATGATGCATAAACAGTGTGTAATCCACCGAATGTGCTGGGAATTACAGAAGAAGGGGAACAGGAACAGAATTCTGCTGATACTACACTAGGGGGGTGGGGGGGGGCTCTCCGCCGCAAAGACTACTGCTTGCTAGAGAGGCCCTTGTTATCTGGAAGTAGGATGTCCCATGGTCTTTAGTCACCATCCCCATGCTTGTATCAAAAAGGAAAAAAAATATAAAATTCTGACACTGAAATCTGAACAGATATATCTTTTACTTATATTGCTTAATCATGTCACTCAATCTATTATATTATTTAGAAAATAAGGGTGGGGGGGGTTGTGGCCTAATAGCGAAAATCAACACAAGCATCAAAATAAGCAAAGGGCAATGTTGGGAGATGAGGCAGGATGCTATTGCTTTATGCATAAGCAAGAAGAACGTATACTTCAGAGAACTGACTCTATTGTGTGAAATATGGAATGTTTTCCTGGGGACTTGTATTAAAGCCAGCATTTGAGTCTTTGAGTCAACTTGCAAACACTGGGCAGGAATAAATAAAGAAGCTATCATCAATCATTGGATATTTATGCTAAGGAGGACTGTTTTCTTCTTTCTTTGTCATTTGTTTAATGGCCCACTCAGCGTGACTCCTGAAGGCTGTGGCTCTAAGCCCTGAAGGCACATGCCCAAAATCCAGCACATGGTCTCCCCATGCTAATTTACCAGCACTATTCAGAAGAAGGAAACTGAAAGTAGGAAAGAGCAACAGAAAGAAGGGTTTGGTCAAACATAATACTTGCAGCTGCATTTCTGTTTCTGAGAGAGCTCTGATTTGCCAGCCCTTCACGGCAGTATTTTCAGGAGAGCAGGATTTGGCTTGGTTTTCTTCCTGTGGAGGAAAAGAAATAGCAGGAACTCCATTATTACATTTTAAAATTGCCCTCTTACTTCCCATTGAAAGAAAAAGATTTTAGGCTATTTCAGAGGATAATAAAATAATGAACAACAATTAGTCAGACTTCGTGGGGGAAAAAAATAATGCTTCCTTATGATAGTATTTGTCAGCATAATTGTGTCATTTAGGTAGAGAGGAGCCTTTCATTTATTACTATGGTGTGACTTTCAATTTCCAAACATTTAGGAAAACTCTATAAGTGTATACTTTGTTGCAACCTTACTCTTGGTAGCAAAAGAAGACGTTTAAGAAAAACATGGTATAAGGTTTGATTTCTTGGCAAGTTTTGACATTTTTAGCTATCGTGCTTATTTTTCCCCAAAATTGTTGGAATTCGTTTTGAAATATGTCTATATTACGCATAGTGAAGCCAAATTGGCCTGAGTAGCCAATATTTTAAGAGTTTTGGTTATCTCTTGTGACTCTTGAAATATATGGATTCCAAAGGATGGTAAGCTACAAGGCACTGGCAAAATATTTCCCAGTAACTGAATTAGTGGAATTTGCCTTTGTGGTCAGCTATTTTCCACTTGGTTACTTTGGAATTATCAAGGGCTCAGAAAGGAAAAGGAAGAAGAAAGACACAAATGCTTCAGACTGCTCTCCTTTGACCCCAAGGAAATGAATTACTAAATAGAGATGACAAGCTCTTGGACCACAGAATATGATTATGGTTGCTCTTAAAAGAAATCTCAGATTGCTAAAGTATAGTATTTGGGGTCATAAATCTGCACTCTGTGTTAAGTAATAAAAAGGCATCTAATGTTTCTAGCTTAAATATGCTTTTCCTAGAGTTTATCTGATTCTAAGTACAATTTTTAAACATTTGTTCTATATGCATTTGTTGAGCATATACTATATCAAAAAATATCTCCTAGAGGCTAGAAAGATAAAGAAGATAGGTTCTCTGCTAGGCTTGGAACAAGTAGTGTATTGAAAAATAAAACATATTTAGTTCAGTGATAACAGTACAAAAACTGTGTGATGGATGACAACAGAAAAGGCTATTAATTTCGACTAGTTTAATTTTAGATGGCTTTATGAGGAATTGGCATTTGAGTTGAGCCTGAAAAGATGGTCAGAATTTCCATTAAGCAGGAGAAATCATGACCATAGGGACTGAGTTATTAAAGCTTACACTTCTCTCTGGAAAAACTGAATTATAGAATGCATGGAGAGGATAATAGGATAACCATGAAACACTGAGCATGAGTTGTTTACTGAATAGCAGTGAAATCTGAATTGAGGTGTAGTATACCTAGTGGCTAAAAGTCATTCTGAGAGTCAACATAACATAAGGAAATAAAGTGGTTATAGATTTCAGTAGAACCTTTCAGTTTCATATCCTGTCACTTCCACTCAACCATGGGAGCATTCGTTAGCTTCTCCAAGCCCCAACTGTAAAACACATCTACTGTAAAACCTATATCACAGATGTAAATGAAGATTGAACTGAGATGCTATATATGAAATATACTCATATAGTGCCTCATTATCTTATAAACGGCAAGTGCTATCATTACTGTTATTACCCGTGTTCTTATTACATAGTGTAAGACAAAGTTGGAACCATAGTTTTCAGTAATGTTATGGAAAGAAATTAAAGTTATGATAACATTACTGTAAAATGCAAAATCTACTTTGAAGAAGGCTGTAATGTTATCAAAACCATTTTAGAATATTGACTGAAGCTGCATGAAATTTTTAGTGGAGGCATAGAAACCAGTTAGGAGGGTCCAACACAGACCAAGGACAAATGAATAAGAAAGCCAGATGGCAAGAGATGGAAACTATTGACCCATTCACTTGATGATTAAGTATTACAAGGTGAAAGACACACACCTAATACAAAATTTTTTAATGAGTTAATTATCCTATTTTAAAATCACTCAGTTTTCCATTTTTCTCCTATACAGACTATTAAATATATACCATCATGGTCATATAAACAGATTATGTAGTTAAATCTGTGTCTGTTCTCTATTGCATCAATCATTTGATCATAAAACACAAATATTTATTCAAATGAGAGGTGACAGATAGAATTCAAACATTCAATATTTTAATAATCTAGAATTTAACTATATTTTGATTTGTAAAATATTATGATTTGGGCATCAGCAATTTGAAGAAAGTTTCTATAAAACTGTTGCAAAGCAGTCTCACTTGTATTTACTTACCACAGAAAAAGTAGAAAGTAGAGAATGATTAAAATTACTAAAATATTTTGTTAATATTTTATTAATAATCACTAAGCAATATATTAAAATGCTATTGGTAATTGGGTGAGCTGCATCTATCATATCAAAGATGGGAAATTTAAGTTACAGATGGGCTCAGAATCTTTCAGTATTTTAGGCACATTTACAGACATTTTCTTTAATATTTATCACTGATAAGATTTCTCATTGTCTTTGTCTCTGCCTCTTCATTCCAAATCACAACGTCCCATACGCCTCCAATAAGAACTTTCTCTTTAATATTGAGTTCTGAGGCAATTTATTGGTTGTTGTTGGGTCTCCACAGCCCAAAGGTAATTCTTTTAATTGTACTCTTGAGTTAAGCCAAATGTACTTCCATTTTTTCCTCAAATTGTGCCCAAAAGGAAGTAAAAATGTTAAGAAATTTTCAACAAACTGGGTTAATTGAACAATGTATAATTTGGGGAAGTTAACAATATTTTGACCAAAAACTTATAATTTAGTAAGCTTAATCTGAAAAAACTTATTTGACTTTAATTTTCTTCTTTATTAGCTCTTATATATTAAGCAGAATGATGGAACAGGTCTATCAAATTCTGAAAAAGATAATTCTTTACAAGGGAACCCATCTATGCAGACACAACTCTTCAGAGCAAGTACTTTTAAACATTCAGGTCCATAATTATATGTTGGCCCCCTGGATTCCACATTGACTTTACTCAGCAATAATGAACATTAAAGAGATAACTGTAAGATTCATGTATTGGGGTAAAAATAAAAGTAACAATATCATGTATCTATTCAGACACACCTATACAAAACCAGTTTTTGTCCTTAAGGAATTCAGTTGATCTATGGGAGGCATAAAAATAATCTTGCAAAATTTTTAAAATGTTATAATTGCTTATAATATTGGACTGCACCACATGTCATGAAACCCCTAAAGAGGGAGGGATTTATTCCTAATAGGAAGGTCAAAGTAGACTTCAACAAAGTTCCAGAAGGCTTCAGAAATGTATCTATTTGATTCATTACTGTGTTTCCAGTGTTTAGTAACAGTTCATCTTCTACCTTAGTTCAGTATGAGTTGAGTAATTGTGTATAATAATGGATGAATGAATTGATTAATGAAGGAATGACATTAGAGTTGAATCTTGAAGAATCTTTAGGAGTTCGGCAATTTGAGGGTCCAGATGAAAAAGAAGGAAGCCTAATTTAGAATAGTGACAAACGAAATGGTATTGAAGAGGTGGTGATAAGGGAGAGCAACCAAAATTTTACTCTGTAACATTCTGAATTTGAAACGCTTGCAGAAATCCTGACAAAGACACCAGGTAGAAAGTTGTAACTGATGTTAACACTATAAAGAAATTAAAGCTAGTGTGCGTGTGCGTGTGCGTGTGTGTGTGTGTGTGTGTGTGTATGGTAATTGAAACTATAGGAAAGGATGAGTAAGCCCTAAAAGAAGTAAAGGACTAGGGTAGGTAATAGAGCAACATTACAACTGAAACCACCTTTGCAGACACCCCCAAATTTCCAGTTACAACACAGTCAATACATTCTCTTTCAGGATGCTAATGAAAAAAAATAGTGAGGAGTCAGTAGGTTAATGGGAGGTGAGATTGAGCTAACATTTATTTGAACATAGTTTTTGGTTGAGATGAGAGAGACAATGAAAAGGAAGACACACGAACAGGAAAATTTGACAGACCAAGAAGCTAGAGAGTGAGGAGAGAATTTCCATAATAAACATGGCTGAAAATTCTGTACCTCAAAGAGCATGGTTTCTTTGCTTCTAAGGCAGGAGAAAAGAATCCGAGACTCTTAATTGAGGTAGGAAGGAAGGAAATTGGAAATTTTTTTTTATTTGCTTTCTTTATGTTCACAAAGTAATGAAAAGGTAGCTCATTTGTTCAAGGCAAGTGGATAGGTGCTGATCAAAGAGAGAGCCTAAGAGAGTGGTAAAAGTTTGGAATAACTTCCACACAGACTGTGTGTGGTGCCTGATAGAAAGGAACCAAAGATCACTGTCAAACTAAAGAAACAAATGAGTCTAGACAACTTAGATTGGTGATAGAGTCGGTAAGCACCTTGGAGCAATTTCTCCAGCAGTGCTTGGTAACATGAATAGGACAAAATGGGAAACTGGTCGAGAGGAGCTGAGGGGATACTGGCAGGTCAAGGGAGTGAGGTAGTGTTTTCAACAGATTCTGGTGCAAGTGAATCTGAAGAATGGTACCATGGATGGCATATTTAGAAACCAAGGATTGGGAGATTTTTTTAAGTGCCTAACAGTAAATTTTTGGGAGTGAAAGTGAGAATGAGGATAAAGTAGAAGAAAGTTGTGGTTAGAAAGCAAGAGTTTTCAAACTGGAAATTGGAGAGGATATGAGGATAGAACCCTGGAAATTAGCATAGCCCCAATGTGGAAGGAGGCATTGGAGGCAGAATTTTTAGTTTTTAGATTAATCCAATCAATTGTATTAGTCTTTATCTTGAAAAAAAAAAGTTTCTGTTAGGGAAATTAGGCAAGGGGTGGGGAAACTAGAACAATGATAATAATAACAGCAGCAAAACATTCTTGGACAATAATCTGTCCAGATAATGCCTCAATAGAACACATCATCATCATCACCATCAGTATCAGTATCATTCCTTAGCTTTTTAAAAGCCTCCATTTAATCCTAACAATATTTGTTATGTTGGCAGGCACTATTATTTCTACTCTACAGATGAGGGGGAAAAAAAAAGAAAAAGTAAGATTATTGAACCTAAAACTGATAAGTGTAGAACGCAGAACTTGAATCCCAGACTTTTTGGATAGATGTGTGGTATTCTTTTTTTTTTTTAAGATTTTATTTTTTATTTATTTGACACAGAGAGAGAGAGAGCACAAGCAGGGGGAGCAGCAGACAGAGGGAGAGGGAGAAGTAGGCACCCCGCTGAAGAAGGAGCCTGATGTGGGGCTCAATCCCAGGGATCATGACCTGAGCTGGAGGCAGACACTTAACCAACTGAACCACCCAGGAGCCCCAGAAGTGTGGTGTTCTTTACATTATTTACATCTACACCATGCTTTTCTGTTTAAACTTCAGGGCCATTTCTTTTATCCACAATTGAAGAAGTCAGTTGGCACAAATCAACTTCTATTTCAAAGTAGAGAGACTTAATAATCTCAGATAATTTCAAGGTAGATATATATATATATATATATATCAAGGTAGATTGATATATACACACACACACACACACACACATATATGTATACACACATATATATATGAGTGTGGAGCATATGCCGGTCATGAAGCTGATATATGTGTAAAATGTGTCTGCGAGTATTTGGAGATCTTCAGTAATACTGGGTTAGCATTTATCTACAGGAAGGGTGAGAATGCTTCCAGGTTGCATAAAATCCTAGTAATGAAAGGACACACACATGTATACACACTGTATACATACATACATACATACACATACACATATGTATACATACATACATACATACACACTGTATGTATATATATGATATATACATATGAATTATAGATACATATATGAAATATTTGACCTTTATAGAATACATGAAATCTATAACAGTTAGGGAGCGCCCCTATATGTTCAAACAAAGTATGAGCTCTGAACACCGAGAAAATGAGTTTGTTAATCCTTACCGAAAAGATATTAGATACATTTTGGGTAACCTTATTTATCTCTCTTTAGCCCTGGGTGCATTCTTTGTGCTGGCCTGCGACAAGGATGATGGAAAGGGAAGACATAGTAAGAAGCGGGGAGTAGTCAGTCACACAGAGCAAATTATTGTGGCAAAATGTCTTTTGTGTAAGGCAGTAGACAGAAGACATCATCTGTTAACTATGTATCCTTTATTAAAACAGACAAAGTATGCTAGATTTTAAGCTAGTGCCAATAGGAAGGTCTTTACAAAGCTAGATTTCCAAAAATTGGCACTAGTGTCTCAGTCACAAAAATACCTAAGAGTCTTACAACTGACTTCAGCTGTCTCTTAAGCGACGGTAATAACATAAAAACCCGTCTTTACCTATGCATGTCCCAAGGAGACTCACTTTATCACGAGTAATTTTCTTCCTAAAACCTTGTTTGCTTGCTGCTTATGGGGCATTTTTCTTTTTATTTTACCCTGGAGTTCATCTGCAGACTCACTGGCTTCAGTGATGTTAAATATTTGGAGGGACAGCTTCCATTATCTTGACGTTGCTAATGTGACAGATAGTCGTGCTTGTAGGACACAGACTATAGGCATCTCCAGGAGCTAAATTGTAAGGAATTTAGCTTGTTGGCGGGTTCTGGCCCAGGGCGCCTGGGAGTATGGAGCATATGCCGGTCACGAAACTGATATGTGTAAAATGTGTCTGCGAGTATTTGGAGATCTTCAGTAACACTGGGTTTGCGTTTATCTACAGGAAGGGTGAGAACGCTTCCAGGTTGCATAAAATCCTAGTAATGAAAGGACGCCTCTATACACCCTGCCCTGGTCTCTAACCATCCTTTCTTTCACATTGTCCAACCATCAACAACAGCCTTGTAGGCAAAATTTGTTCATGTTACAGTGGGCAATTATGCTTTTTATTGTTTTCTGTATGCCTCCTAAGAAGACAATCGCCCTTGATATCATGGTGATATTTCAGCAATTCTTTATAGCCTTCCAGTCCCCTATTATTAAGCATTTCAACCTCATTAATAATTGATGTCCAGGTTTAAGTTGCTGGTTAGAAAATACCTCTAAGATTTTACTTTATTAGCTTTTGAGTAAATGTTCTGAATAAAATGTTCTGCATTTTGTTAAAAATGAACATTATATATCTTTTGATAAAACCTACAGAGTTAAGTGCCTAATAAAATACTACATGACTAAAATGACAATTAATATTTTAGCTTTATGCTGAAGTATGAAGGTTTGCCTGCAAAGGTATGAATCACTGGTTTTTCATTTCTTTAATTCGGTATTAATTTTTACTTGAGGCAATAAACCATAACATATAACTCTGGCTTCAGATAAGCTTTAATGAGAGCCTGACCTTTGCTTAGATACTTTGGTGATAGTGAAAGGGTTCAGGATAACCCTTTGAAGCTCAAATTTATGAGATAAATGTTCTTAGCATTTCCTTATCTTAGCTTGAGCTGATTATTGGGGGATATTCTGGGGGGTTATAATTGAGGCTTGGAAGAAAATTATATTCTATTATGTCCAGTTCAGTGGAAGCTTAAATAGCATTAGTGTAGATTCTTTTTAGTTCATTATTTTGCACTTGGAAAGGAATGAGGTTCAGAGATCAGCAATAGGCATGCAACTGCCCCCCAAAATAGTATAAAAATGATTAAAGGATCACAGATATTTTCACTGTATCAGCATACAATCTTATTTAAAAGATTTTTAAATAATTTTTAAATAGCTCTCATTCATATGTTTATATGCTATAGTACAGTGAAATCAGTGTTTAAAATGCATTTTGCTATTGACTCATCAAACTTTAGAGTCAGAGAGCTGTTTTATACTTCCAGCACTTTAAAGGAGGTGAAACTAAAAGTGGAATTCAGAAGATTTGGAGTGTTTGGATACACACTTGTAAGGAAATACTTGCAATTTGAATACATTTAGTATGCTTTTTTTTTGCATGCTTTAAACCAGAACTAGGGCTGTGGCATCATATTGAGAAAGTTTGAATTCAAGTTGTCAGAGAAGAGGTAGAGGATTTAAATGTGGACAAGCATGGACCCACACAGCCTGATGAGATCAAAACACTAGGATAGAGTCATTTTAAGGTCCTTCTCTCATTTATGTACTTCACAGCAATGAATGGCTTTGAGCATTAGCAACCCCAGAAAGTCTGCCATTCCTTGGCAAATCTGTACGGCTTTCTTCTGGTTCTCTTTTTGCTCTGGCTGCTCTTTCCCAGCCAGAATTCTGCAAGATGCTCAGTATTTGCCGGATGAATAAATGAATCTCCTCTGAGATTGCTTCTTATCCCTTCTCACATTTTCAGCTAACACAACTGTGTACTAATAAATCACTGACTTGTAAAGAAAAAGTAAACCTACATGACTCATGTCATCTAGTTCATGCTGGAAGACCAGACTCATGCAATTGCTTTGTGTCCCCCTTGAGTTAAAACTAAAATCAAAATAAAAGATATCCTAAGAAAGTAAATGAACCCATGGCTGAGGAGGAGAGGACAATGACAAAAGAATAAAAGGCATCTGCAGCATTCTGGGAGATGGCAAGTGTTCGGTATGTTAGGTATGGCTTGAAAATGATCAAGTGGGGAGGTAGTGGCTTCTGCTAAGGAAACTACTGGAAAACTCAGAGAACAGTTTGTCCAGCAGAATTTCAAAGAGGCCCAAGGCTTAGAACCATTGATTTAGTGAAGGCTCAGAGTAAAAGGTGGATCATGACAACTTTAGAAGTTAGTAATACCATGCTCCCACCTCTGCCTACACTGATACACACACACACACACACACACACACACTTACACTTGTATGCACACACATACATACACGTACACATAAAGTTTGGGGTTTGCACCCTGTCAGAGAATGCCATGCCTGTTCACTCTAAAGTGAAATTTATTAGTAATTAAGCTTCAAACTACCCAATACCTAGTGAGAATCTCCTCTCATTGGATGATTTAATAATATTCTTTTATTCCCCCCAGGAGATTGCCGCTTGTCATTCCTGAAAGTGTAAACCTCCACTTTAGGTTTTAACCTAAATTATCTCCTAATCCCACAGAGCCAGTTTGTGTTTCTTTACCAACAGCTGTGTTTTTGCTATAATTAGCCTGCTTTCTCAAGAGGTGGATCAATAACCAAAGAGAATGCTGCATGCCACAATACCTTCCAAAATAAGATACTAGCAAGAAATCTCAAATTCCATCAGCTCAAATGTGCTCTAAGATCCAACAAGATCACTCTGAAATCTCCCTGTTTCTTTATAGATTTGCCACCCTTGCCTGCTTTTAAAGACCTGTCTTATGGTTTCTGGGTCATCACAGGGAAAGAGGGAACAGGGAACCCAGCCTGGAGAAAGCAAATAGCATGCGTTTTTTTTTGTTGTTGTTGTTGTTTTGTTTTTGTTTTTGTTTAAATTTCTTTTCTTTCTTCTCCTCCCTTCCTCCCATCCATCCTTCATTTCCTTTGGTCTTTCCTTCTTTTCTCTAGTCCCTCCTTCCTTTCTCTAGTCTCTCTCCTTTTCTCCCTCCCTCCCAGAATTAAAATAAAGAAGGGGAAGGACTGAATTAAGAGCCTTCAGTGAGGCTTTTATGAAACAATAACTCCAGAGTTGAACTGCTTTCCCAATTGCTAAAACCCAGCCTTATCCTTAGTAAAAAGTTACAAAGTGATGGTGACAATACTTCTACTTCTACTACTTTTTTTAGGAAGGTGTTTTATTTGTGTCTAAATAAAGAATTGCTCTGAGGTTAGATCCTTAAAACACTTCAAATAAAAGTTATAGAAATTCATACAATGGATTGTAATTTTAATATTTTAACAATGCAGTTATTTGCTGGGCATGTTGATGAAGCCTATTAACACTACTATTCTCTTTGACCAAAAACAAAAACAAAAACAAAAACAAAAACTTTAAAAACAAGACCAGAAAAATGTGTGAGGATAAACGTAGAAAGACATATGACAAATAGTAAATAGAGACTAATATGAGGTGAGGACTTAAAAAAAATGAAACAAATTTGAACTTATTTCTTGTGAAAATAGAGAAGTTATTTTTATTAATGAGACAAGGAACAGAAGGCTAAGAGGTCTGGTTCTGAGCATCCCTTCAGATGTTTTTGCCAAAATCAGCTTTGCCCTGTGGCCATGTCTATAGCCCCTACCTCTTCTAGGGAGCAATAAAAGTTTTCTGACACTCACCCTTGGGCAGGCAAACAAACATGCATTTTGATGTAGACCAACACAGTCCTCTTCAACTCCAGTATCCCGAGTTACCTGGATCTATGGGCATGATCCAGAACTCCTTTCTATGCTCTCCTGAACGGATCTTAACATCCACCTGGATTTCATTTTTATGTTTCCCTCATAAGTCTTTCTAGGGAGTGAGGCTGGTATAAAGATTTATTTACCTTCCAATTCTATAAATTATGTATTATGTAACTCATCTTCAGTTATAGAAATAGCTACTGTCAGTGTTAGCTCTAAGTAAACTTTAATTTTCTCTTATGCATAAATATCACTCATTCTACCTTAGGAATTGCTATGATATGGCAGAAAAACAGTGGTTTCCATTTGCAAGTCAAATACAAATATGTATATTAAAATATTTAACAAACTATTATGTGCCCCAAAATGTTACTTTTTTCTTTTATTGTAAACATTGGTTTTATCCTGTTCCAGAGAGGATTTAAGTTGAGAGAGATAGATGTAGAGCTATAGATACAGATAGATACAGATATAGAACTAGGTACTGTCTAACATGGCAGCCACTAGCTAGGTGTGGCTTTTTAATATTTGAAATGCGGTCTGAATTGAGAGGTGTGATAAGTGAAAAATAAGCATCACATTTCAAAGACATAGTATTAAGAAAAGAATGTAAAATATCTCCTTAAGAATTTTTATGGGTTATTTTGGAATGTTAATATTTTAGATACATTAGGTTAAATAAAAATGATTAGTAAAATTAATTTCACCTCTTTCCTTTTCCTTTTTGTTTTTTTAATGTGTCCTCTAAGAAATGTAAAATTACATATGCGGTTTATATGTTTCTACTGGTTGATACTGATGTATAAAATGCAGTGAGATAAAATGAGTCAAATTTAACACTTCCTGTGTAATATCTTTAAACATTTCTCTGGCAAGAGTAGTTCAGAGGACTGTATTCTTAAGCTCTTAATGTTCAGTGTATTGAGGAATAAGACTAAAATAAGGACTAAGTAGCAACACTCCTAATTTTTGAAGATTGTTCTGCTACCCAGCCAGAGGGAAAACGAATCCATTTGACTATCTATGGTCTGTAGCATGATTAGCTGGTGGTGCTGAATACAATCCATGAATGTGTCTCTAATCCATTTATTTTGGCAACAGTAGATCTCTTAAATGGTGAAATAGATCCTCTAGAGCATTTGCTTTAGTTAACAGTGGAGAAAAAAAATGTTGCCATCTCACAGTTTTTAGACCAAACTGCAAAAATGGGATTAATGAGGCTCATTTTCACACTGAACTGCCCCGGGGTCCCACACTAGTCGGAGGACAATGGAAGTATATAATTACTTGTGTTAAAGAGAAATGACCATGGGATCTAGCTTGGCTTCAGTGTGATTTAAAAGGATAGGATTTGCACATACTTAATTTAATGTAGGTGAATTTTGGTAGGAGTGGGAGATAGAAGAGCTAATGCTTTCTGTGAAAAGATACATACTAGAAATAAACTCAAACACTTCACAGAGAAAAGTTAGAACACATAGCCCCACACCATCCCCCGCTCCATACTTCAGGTCCAGCCTCTGAAATGAGCAATGTCATTTATTTTTTGCTCATGATTATCATGAAAATAGACGTATCAGATGAAAATCAAGAATTAGAAACCACATTTTAAAAAATGAGAAAGATGCAACGAAGTTTCCTTTTATTCCAAAAAGCATACTAAGCATTTTTGTCCATTTTTACCTGCTCGGTATATAAGTATAATATGTTGAAGTGTTTCAAGTAATTTGTGATTTGAACTAAAAGAAGGTGATGGGTGACCCTAATCTGTAGATCCCCTCACCTTTCTAAGTTGAGATTTCAGTTATTAAACCCTTCTTCAAACAACACAACCACCACGACAAAAGGGGTTCGGCAAAATAAAAACAGAACGCTATGCATCTCCTGTGGAAAAAAACATGATGGTTTTATATATATTCACATAGAAAAAGGTATTATTGCAGACCCAAATAGATAACATAATATTTACTGATATTTATGGAATCCTTACTATATTGCATGTCATCTTTTAAGCAGTTTTAAATTAATTGAAGTATTTAACCCTCATATCATGCCTGTAAGGTAGGTACTATTATTATTTCCATTTTATATATGAAGAAGGTGAGGGTTAAAGAAATTAAATATTTTGCCCAAAGTCACACAGCTAGTGATGATGAGAACCAGCATTTGAAGTCAGGCTGTCTGGCTCTGTGAACCACAGTTTTCATGACCTCTCATCCTCCTTTTTAAAAATCAATAATTCCATATACATATTTGTAAAATATGTATATATTTTATTTACATGTATGTAGGAATTACATGTATATATGTATGTAGGAATTAATATTTTTTAATTCATGGGGTTTTGGTGATATTGTGAACCTTAACATAGGTAATAAATGTAAACCCTTAGATTAGTGTCTGCTATGTATTATAAAATTGTTATTTATGTGTATATATGTTACTTATAGAAATGGGGCGCCTGGCTGGCTCAGTTGCTGGAGCATCAACCCTTGATCTCTGGGTTGTGGGTTTGAACTGCACATTATTTGTAGAGATTATTAAAAATACATTCTTCAGGGACGCCTGGGTGGCTCAGTCATTAAGCGTCTGCCTTCGGCTCGGGTCATGATCCCGGGGTCCTGGGATGGAGCTCCGCATCGGGCTCTCTGCTCAGCGGGAAGCCTGCTTCTCCCTTTTCCACTTCTCCTGCTTGTGTTCCCTCTCTCACTGTGTCTCTCTCTGTCAAATAAATGAAATCTTTTAAAAAAAATACATTCTTCAAAAAAAGGAAATAAACACTCAAACATATATGATAGTATATAAAGTCATTTTATTCTGATATCAAGAGATGGTTTTCATATTCAGGGTTTATATATTTTTTACTTATTTGTAGTTTTTTTATAATCAACTTTAGGTTATATAAGAAAATGATTAACCAAGAGTAGTAATTCTGGCAAGTTCTAATTTGTGAAAAAAAGTATTACATATTTCTGTTTTCTGAAAAAGAAAATCCAAATTGTTCCCTCCTTTTATCCAAAACATCATAAATTCACACAAGTAAAATTTTCAGCTATGATTTTGACATCTAGTAAGTACCCAGATACCTGTTGAAAAAACAGGATATTCCCTTGTAGGATTTTGGGGTTTTTCACAGTGTCCTACATGGATCTATTAAGTTATAATGCTTTTATTCTACATTGTTCCTTAGTCTTCTGTTTTAGGATTTTGTTTTGTTTTAATCTTGTAGCAGACATTTTACAAAATTAATTTAGGATATGTTAACTAAAACAGTATTTTTCATGGATAAGCCTCTACCTTTATTCTCATTGCTTTCCTTCTGCAGGTTATGTATTATTAAAAATAACATGTCATGTTTCTTATAACGAATCCCCTAAAGAAAAATATGGACAGAAGAAGACGACAGTAACAATATGTATCAGTCATGAAGGAGAACTGAAATCTAGCTTATAGAGCAAAATTAAATGACTAAAAATATCTAATCAACAGTGACATTTTTGAGTACCAGCTGTGCAACATAACAGGATTCATCTTAGTCTGCAAGAGAGTTTATATAGCTCGTCAGAGCATAGTGAGTAAAGTAAGGGACCAAGAGTCAGGAAATCTGTGGGCAGTCCCAGTTTTGGCACTCGATGCAGGAATAAATCTGAGAATATTCATCTGTTTAAAGGGGATTTTGATAACTATTATTACATCATTTATGAAAAAATATAAACTAGAAAGTTTATATAAGTAGGAGTTCTGAAAGCTGGATACCTTCAGTGTATCATAGATATATATTACAGTAAACAGTTTTGCGACCCTGTATAAGTTACCTTATTGCTCTATGGCTTAGTGTTCTCATTGGTAAGGAGGGAATTATAAGAGTATCTATCTCTTATGGCTGTGGAAAGATTCAGTAAAGAAATGTATGTAAAGAACTTAGCACAATAACATATTTTAGTTACTAATATTATTAGATGCCTAACGACTGAGCCACCCAGGTGCTCCTGTGGTGAGTTTTTCTGCCTTGTCATTTTATCCAGATAAGAATATATGTACAAGAGAATAAAATACTAAAAGAGTGACAAAGACCCCAGAAAAGTGTGTGTTAACCAAATCAGAAGAGACCCCAAATCAGGAGGAGAAAAAAGGGGGTAAAAAAAAAAAAAATATATATATATATATATATATATTAGACTGGTGAATAGAACAGAGCCACCCATTTGACTTGGGATGTATTTTGGTCTCTTAGAAGAAACTATCTCCCAAAATTTTAAAGAAAGAAAAACTTATATATATACAAAAATAAGGGTAAACATGATGAAGGGTTGGAATATGACTGTAAAGATGAAAATTTTAAAAAAAATCCAAAAAAGGAATTGATAAGATAAGTTGGTTGGAAAAAGAAACAAAAAGGAAGTGGAGAGAATTTGCTCAGGCTGGAGACTAGAACAAAGCCCTGTGCTAGATTTAGGGTATATTTTGATCTATTAGAAGAAATTGCATCCCAAAATTTTTTGGAAGAAAAAACCCTATATGTATATAAGAAATAAAGTTAGATACAATGAAGGATATAATATGACTATAATAATGAAGGTTTAAAGTTTTTTTTTTAGAAAGGTATTGTTAAGATAAACTAGTTTAAAAATGTTAAAAGAGGGAAGAGTAAAAGTTAAGAAAATTAGAGTAAGAAAAAAAATAAAATTAAAAAAATTTAATTAACTTTGCAAGACTAAAGAATCATGGGGAGAGCCATGAATTCCAAGCTTTGCTTCCCTGCCTCTGGAATTCCGCTGTCCTCCTTGATCAGTGAACTTGGTCTTGGCTGGATATTCTTGCTGATTTTCTGGAGGAGGGGCCTGTTGTAGTGATTCTCAAATGTCTTTGCCGGAGGTGGAATTCTGCCACCCTTGCCAGAGGCCGGGCTGAATAATCTGCTCGGGTTCGCTCTCAGGAGCTTTTGTTACCTGAACTCTTTCCGTAGAGTTCTGGAGGATGGGAATGAAAATGGCGGCCTCTTAATCTCCAGCCCTGAGGAGCCGGGAGCTTGGAGAAAAGCACTCAATCACTCCCGTCTCCCTGGTCTCTGGCTGCGCTCTGAGCTCACCCAGCCTGTCACTGAGCATTTCTGTCCCTGGCACACAGCCCCGTTTGGAGTCTCCAAACCAGCAGATTCCTGCCACACTGCTCTTCCCAGAGCAGGAAGGTGAGTCTCCTTGAATCTTCTACTTCTGGGGTCCTTGCTTGAAGAACAGTGGCCCAATTGTGCCTTGGATCATGGTTTAAGGTAACCCCAATCTGAAAGCTCACTCTTTGGCTCCGTCTCTGTAGTCGGCTTCCCTGCTCCAATACCTGGGAGCTCTGCTACTCTCAGACACCTCTGGTCTTTCTGTGACCCCATGTGACCTGAGACCTCGCTGTCCCTGTGAGGACTCCACCCCGCCTAGCCTCCGGAGCAATATTCCTCAGTGGAGCACACTTATAAAACTTCAGGTTTTGTGCTCTACTGCTTCAGCGCTTTCCAGGAGCTGGCCCCTCCCCCTGCAGTCTATCTTCCCATAGCTTCAGATTCACTTCTCCGCACATCCTGCCTTTCAGAAAGTGGTCAATTTTCTGTTTCTAGAATTGCTGCTCTTCTCTTCAATCTCCTGTTGGGTTTGTAGGTGTTCGGAATGGTTTGATAACTATCTAGCTGAACTCCTGTGACTTGATGTCATCTCAGTCTGCTACTCCTCAGCCATCTTGATTCTTAAGACCTTTTTTATTTTAACCATGGCTCAAAAGTCCCTATGCCTCTGATTGTGTTTTCTGTTAACTATTTGTTCAGTACAGCTCTCTGGGATTGGTTTAAAGACATTTAAGAGCTAATCTGGAAAAAGATGTCCAAATAAACTTAAGGGGAAAAAAATGAAGTTTTTGCAGAGAATGGAGGAACACACAAATCATACCTACCAACATGCATATAGGTTTTTTCACTGCTCTGTGCTTATTTTGTGGTTTTTGTTTACATTTCTGTTATAAACAGAGAATATAGCCTTATAAATTTCTGCTTTTAGAAATTATTAAATATTTCTTTTCCTTAAAAGTGGTCTACAAGCTCTACAAGAATACACAAGAAAATATATTCCCTGTAGGGCATAAGTTGAACTTGATTGGATCACCAAACATGCAAAGAAACTAAAGAGGCACTTCAAAATAATTGTTTTTATCTTTTTTGTATAAAGTATTGTTTCATGTAAACTGGAAAATGGCATTTAGAAATCCCAAAAAGCAGAAAAAAAAAAAAAACCCTGTGTAGAAGAAAAAGGAAAAAAAAAATGTTTATATAGTTTTAGCATAAAGTTTGAAGTTTCCTATGCCTTCTTTGCTTGATCACAAGCAATACACACAGGAGAGCAAATTGTGTTATGCATAGAGGCTTTTAAATCCCTAGTGACCACATGCACTTTAGCAGATTTATGAATTTCATCTGGTTTTTTCTGGACTGTTTTATCCAGCTCTGTAGACAGGCAGAGCAAAGCTTGCCCTAGCTCAGTCCAATCTCTTTTATCTTTTCTTTCCTATTTCCTTTTTCCTTTTCCCTTCCCTTCATAAAGTGCTCATTTTCTCATAATGTGCTGACAAAGATTCTCTTCTTGACCAAACTATAGTCAGGCACCTCTGCATCATCTTAACTGGGCCTTGACCTTCGCTTTCAACATCAATCCTGCCTTTGCCAGGCTCACATAGCTTAGTTTAGCTAGAATTTTAGTCACTTTAGAGAAAATTCCTCCACCATTGATATCTAATCAACCATGGTATCTGGTCAAGTTCTTTACCCCTGCTTTTGATATGTAAGTTTTTGGCCTGTCTTCAGCAAGAATCCTGTTGGTGATGTTAGCGCAGATATCCTTACCCTCTACATCTCTTCTTAGGAATTTTCCGTTGACGGACCTCTCAGTCTGCTCCTTGGCTATAAATTCTCATTTGTCTTTGTTGTATTTGGAGCTGAGCCTGATCTCTCTGTCTTCTAATGCAATACTTCTATTGTAATAGTCTTGATAAAGCCACCATTACTGTTTTAACAAGTGCCTTATCATTAAGATGATAGTAAGAGGAAAAAATCTAAAAATAAACATTCTAAACTAGGTCCTTAAAGATAAAAATAAGCAAACTAAATGATTTTCCAAAAGAGAAGTAATGAATAAGCTGCTTTCAGGTCGCTCAGAGTCGCTTTCAGTTCAGCAGAACAGGGAACCTTAAACTCTGAACTGCCAAAGTAAAGTTCCTGCTATGAATGTGTCTGGAGATCCTGTTGATGGCCCAAGGCAGTTCACCCCAAAGTGGGCCCCATTGGCATGAAGATTATTTTGAGGTTAAAAGCAATCAAAATCCAGCAAACTCAGGAAAACATCTCTACCTCCCCCACAACTGCCTAAAGGATTTAGATAGAGGACCCACTCCAGGAAGAGAGCTATCACCATAACTCTATTATGATATCGACAGGGAGGAACCTAGCAAGGCCACTCTGATCAAGGTCTGCTCTTTGTCTCATTGTTTATGAATGGCCCAGCAAACATTTATTTGTCAAACATTTATTCTTTTTCATCTTCCTGTAAATTGAATTCCTTTCCTCTGAAGTCCCAGACCCCTAACTTCTTCTCCTTAGTTCTGGATAACTTCTATACTTCATTTTGCCTGACTGTCTTTGGAGTGGCCATGCCTGCATGGATTCCCCATATTTATGCTATTAAATTTTATTTTCTTCTGTTAATCTGTCTCATGTCAATTTTATTCTTAGTCCAGCTGGAAGAACCTTGAAGGGGAGAGGCATTATTTCTCCCTGACAGTACATATATGTTAAGTTCTGAATATGTGGATATGATATTAAGTGGATTACATTTGATGAATAACTAACAACTTTTCTAATTCCAAGGAAGAAGTTTAATATAAATAGAAACCACTGAGCTGTAAATGTGGGAAGAATCTGACACCCCTTCCTTCTTCCTTTACTTATTGAGTGAGGGTATTTGTCAAGACTCTCTTCCTTGCATGTGGTCATGGGTTTAGCTCATGACCCAGAGCTCATGTTATTCTGTTAGTGTGCTTGTTCATGAAGAACTGAAATTCAGATTTCCTAGCACATTGCATAAAACCTTCCTTGCTCTATTCCTGTTTGACTTGACCTCATCTCCTCCCATTTGGTTGCCTGTATCCTGTGCTTCAAGCCTTCCTAACCACTTGTCATTCTCTAACTGCATGGAGTCGCCCATGCCCTCATTCTTTAGTGTGTGTCTTTCTCACTTCTTGTAATCTTCCAACATGTATCTTGTCCATTTCTGTTTCTTAAATATGTCTTCTCTACCCTTCTCTTACTAAGGCTGAACTTAATGTTACCATTGCTGGGTGAACTGGGGAGACCCCTAACCCTGAGGCCTCAACACAGCCCATCCCAAAGATGTCACTGAAGGTTCTCTGTCTCCTCAAGAGAAATAATTCAAGGACAGACACAAGTGGATGAGTGACACAGCAGGAAAGTTTATTAAAGTAAAAATACACTCTTGAGTTGTGAGAGCAGATGAGAGGGTGAGAGAGAGAGAGCATGAGAACATGCTCTCATGAGGGAAAGCTGCATATGCCCATGGGTTTGGGTCTCCATCTTTTACTGACCGTTGTTTTAACAAGGCTAGGGAATATTAATTACTTGGGGTGGAATATTTTTGGAAGCTAGATTTTGCACCTTTCTTCCTTATTTGGTCAGGGGTTTTTGGTCTACTTTGTCAGTTGTCTTGGGCCTGACTGGTTTGATCCAGTTTTTTGTGGCTTTGTTTTGGAGCATTCCTAGGACAGGCTTCGGACTTTCCCTATAGCTGGCCATGATTTCCTCCTTGCTGGCCTCCAGACATTCTGCTAGAACCTAACTAACTTTCTCCAATCTTACCTCATCTATAATGTTTTCCTGATTTGAGTTGCTTCTAACAAAAAAGCTTTTCTAGAATTTTGTGTGATATATTTGTGTATTGTCAAATCTAGGTCAGCTTATGATTATGTTTATGTCTATCATTCCTATAAAGGCAAGGATTCTTTTTATTCACCTGTGTATTTTTAGAACCTTCTGTAGAGGCCACTTTTAGGCAAACAGGCTTAAGTGATGGAATGTAGGAAGGGCTCACAGCAACTCCTTGACTGAATAGAGACAGACCAACAGGCAACCCACCTCAAAATATCCACAGGTCCTAACTAACCAGTGAGCTACTTACAGCTAGGCATGGTTACCAAAAAAGCAAAGATTCCATGCTTTGCCATACCTCCTTACCCTCCCTCTAAGAACAGTCCCCACCCACTGCCTCTGCACAAAGCCTCTCCTCTTCTGTCCTACCTTCAGCTCCTATCCAGTGTATTCAATAAACTTCTGTCTCCTTTGTTCAGCCTCAGGTGAATTCTTTTGCCTTCCATGCCATTGGCTTCCCCCTGATCATTGCCCACATTTGGGTGCCCCCATCTGATTGAGATACCCATTTAGACACCACACCTTCCTCTCTCTGCCATTAGTAGGTGTTTGATAATATTCATAAATTGATCAGAATATAAATTATGCTTTTTGTTTACATTTTACATTGAGTCCCCTTGGGAATAGTCTGTTTTCATCTGTATCCATTTTGAGGGCAGACTCAGATCTCAATTGTATCTCTCATAATTCCCAACCTCTCCACAAAAAAGACCTAGGAGCCTTGACACCACCTAGTTCATTACATCAAATCCCCAACTGGTTCTCAGTTCATCATTTCCTCTCCACTGTTCACTCTATTTCATTCTCTATATTATCTCCCAAAGCCTCTTTATTTAGTCTCTCTTATTGTTTGAAGTAATCCAGCTCTGCCTTCCAGTCTTACATACCTCATGCCAGAAAGCAAAGACCTTAGAAGATGGACCCTTTTCAAAGCAGCTATTCAAATAGGCTGGCACTAGGGGATAAAATTCGTTGCCCACCCCAGTTAGGTACTAATCTAACAAAATAGGTCTCTGAGAGAAAGGCTAGAGGATCTCTACCACAAAGAAATATTATATTTTCTAATTTTATATAGATTCTTATTATTTTAGCATAGACTAGCTGCCTATTATTTAAATGATTTCTATCGTGAATTACTTTGTGTAATTAATAATTCTTTTCTAATGCAAATAGTCATTATTAGTTCATTCTTATTAAAATTTGGATTTTCATATATTAGATTTGACAGAATAATTTTATTAAAGATATTTTATGGCTTCAGTGAAGCTTAAAAAATGACCCCCTAGAGGTATATCACTGAAGCATTTATCTATCACTAATGTATTAGTTTAATAACTAATTAATGAGTGCTTATCATGTTTCAAGTTCTCCCCAAAATAAATAATGTTTGAACAAATGAATGGATGCAAGAAATAATGGTTGAAAGTAGGAGTAGAGTAGAGAAGGTTTCAGTTTTCCTTAAGTCCTACTGAGTTGATTTTCATTCTTTCATAAGGTTTAAAGGACTGTCTTTCAAGTAAAGCATTTTTGCATTTCTGAGGAAAATATGAAACCAAATTAGGGTTTATTAGCATCATAATTTGGTACATTTTCAAGATGTTAATAGGCATGGTTATTTTAAACGAGACCTAACTGGCTTGTGGGTACACACCTTCCTGCCTTCTTTCTGTTTCTTTGAAGTACTCTTGAGCCCAATTTAAGGAGGAGTGCTCTAGAGCTGGCCTTGCTTTTCATTAAGTCAGTAAATCTTTGACCTCTTTGTTTCTGAACTTTACCTCCAATGAAACTTAATCATTTGGCTAAACTCATAGTGCAGACAATCAGAAAACCTGAATTTGAGGTTACAAAATAACAGTAAAAGTAATGAAAGAATTTGCAACCACCCAATTTGCATATGGAAATTTTCATCAGCAGCTCAAGAAATGGCTATGCTGTAATCACTCAGGCAGCAGCTGCTTAAAATCAATGGTAAAAGCAGCATGCTTTTTTCCCTCCTTTCTCTATGACTTCCCCCAAAACAGATTTAAACCCATTTTTCTCAGAGTTCCATATTTCAATGTATGTTTCTGTGCTAACTTTTGTTGTTGTTGTCATAATCATTGGATGTAATGTGCTGTGACATAATGGATAACTTGGCAACTGAATAGCACGTGGAATATTTTAAGTATTTCCTTTATCATAAAAGGAAAGATGAGAGCACCCATACTCTTTTTCTTTTCTTTCTTCTTTTTTTTTTTTTTGCTTTGAGAAAATCAGCTGATTCTCTTGCTCTGTGTTGATTTATATATCATTTATGTGAAAATAATATAAATTCATACTAGATTGAGTAAATCAAATGTATTAATAGAAAAATGAATAACACTTGTAATGGTGGAGCAAGAATCACTTTTACAATATAAATTATATGTTAATATTTATGCTGGAGGGGAACAAAGATGTCCTGATCATTTGCTAATACGATTGTTTTCAGCCTTTTCTGAATCACCTCTTGAGATTTAGTATTTTGATTCTTTTTTTTTTAAGATTTTATTTATTTATTTGACAGAGATCACAAGGAGGCAGAGAAATAGGCAGAGAGAGAGGAGGAAGCAGGCTCCCTGCTGAGCAGAGAACCCAATGTGGGGCTCTATCCCAGGACACTGGGATCATGACCTGAGCTGAAGGTAGAGGCTTAACCCACTGAGCCACCCAGGCGCCCCAGGAAAAAGGAAGAGATTTAAATAGGATACTTTGTAATGTACAAGTAAGAGAAAATATTTTCACGTTGGAAAAATAAATACAGCTTAATCCACTGGAGACTATAAATCGGAATTGTAAGTGTCCTTCTTCATCATGAATATAGTGTTTTGGACATTGGATTTTCAGCTTTTTCTTCCTAACAGCTTTCCTTAGGCATCCTGCTGGTAGAAACATTTTTATGGTCCTCATGATATTTTCTTTGTTTGTGGATGAGGAGAATATTCATAAGGTGATCACAGGTTGGGTCAACTATATTTAATCAAGAATTTCACGGGGTGCCTGGGTGGCTCAGTGGGTTAAAGCCTCTGCCTTCGGCTTGGGTCATGATCTCAGGGTCCTGGGATCAAGCCCCACATCGGGCTCTCTGCTCAGCAGGGAGCCTGTTTCCTCCTGCCTCTCTGCCTGTTTGTGATCTCTGTCTGTCAAATAAATAAATAAAATCTTTAAAAAAAAAAAAGAATTTCAGGCTGTCTGTGGGTGGCATGGCATGCTTCCTTCACATCTTGCTCTCCAGTACCTCTGATGATAACTGGCACATAAATGGCATCTGATAAAGGTAGTGTTTTTGGAATACGGATGTTTCTGGCTATATTTGTGTATTTGTTCTTGGGCTCATAAGGAGAAAGAAATATATATATTTTAGTTATCTTTTTTCTGCATATGGTAAGGACACTTAAGACCTACTCTCCTCTCAGTTTTCTAGTGTACAATACAATATTACTAACTATAATCACCATACCAAACATTGGATTCCCTGCCCTTGTTCATTGTATAACTTAAAGTTTATACTCTGACCAATATCTCCCCCATTTTCCCAACCTCCGAAACTCTGGCAAATGCCTATCTATTCTCTGATTCTATGACTTTGACTTTTTTTTTTTTTTTTAGGTTTCACATATAAGTGAAATCATACTGTATTTGTTTTTCTGTATCTACTTTATTTCATTTAGTATAATGTCCCACAAGTTCATCCTGGTTCTTGCAAATGGCAGGATTTGCAAGGATTTTACAAAGGATCCCTCCTTTTTAAAAAAACGAGTAATATTCCATTTCGAGAAGGGGAACTGACTGGTCTCTAGTGAGGGCCTTAAACTGGATAAAAACTGCACAATTAAACAAAAGAAAAGTATATATATATATATATACATACATATATACATATATATATATATACATATATATCATTTGGTATACTTATTTGCTAAATAATTACTTGTAATAAGTAATTTCAAATATTGTAAAGTCAAAACTCAACATGGTTATTGACCTTTACCAATGGGAAACAATAAATTAAGGTAGAAATAACACCAAGGTCTAAGTTTTAACCCTGGTTCTTCTACAGATAGAGTGATCCTCACCTCTATTAGCTAAGGGAATTGACTTGTGGAAGAGGTGGACTTGGTCACTGCAGAACCTAGGGTTTAGAACGGGATGCTAATGGCAACACGGAGGTAATAAAATTTAGCTAGATATTGGGGATGATGTTGATAGATGGTTTCCTGAGAGAAATGATGATACAAAGCTGAGGCTTTGACAGAGTAGTAGTGATGGGCATACAAAATTCCTGGCCTATTGAAATACTCAGCAAATAAAATTTGAATGGACTTTGTAAACTTTATTTTCTTTTTGTTCTCTCTTTCTCTCTCTCGTTCGTTGTGTATGGCAAGAAATGCAGTTCTTATTTTCTGGATTCTAATAAACTGTTATGGTTTATTTTAAAGATTTATTTACTTATTTATTTGACAGAGAGAGAGAAAGACAGTGAGAGAGAGAACATAAGCAGAGGGAGTAGGAGAGGGAGAAGCAGGCTTCCTGCCATTCAGGGAGCCCAATGCTGGGCTTGATCCCAGAAGCCTGGTATCATGACCTGAGCCAAAGGCCTATGCCTAATGACAGAACCACCGGGCACTCCTAATTGTTACAGTTTTAAAAATTATAACAAATATTTGACTTCACCCCCAGTGAGACTTGGAGTATATGGCCCTCCCTGTGAATCTGTGTGGGCTTGTGACTTCCTAGAACAATGTAATACAGTAGTAGAAGTGACACTTTGTGACTTCTGAAATTTGGTCAGAAAAGGCCATGCATCTTCTGTGTGTCCTAGGAGGCGGGGGGATAATTGCTTTCTGGAAACTCTACCTGCGATGGTGGGAGAAACCTAACCCATGTTGAGAATCCATAAGGATGTACTTCGATCAACAGTTACAGGTGAATCCAGCTTTATGACATACCAGCTCATATGTGTGAAGTCCTAGCGTATATGAGTAAAGAAGCCTCTAGGTGATTCTAGGTTCCATTCACTTAACCCCCCCCATGCATTTGAATATTCTGAGGTACCAGAGCTGAAATAAGCTATCTCTATGGTACTCTGACCAAATACCTGAGCCCAAGAATTTGTTAGCACAATAAATGGTAATTGTTTTATATAACTAATTTTTAGTCAAGTTGTAATGTGGCAATTAATAGTGGAACACCATTAAATACCTGTATATAGAATTATTTTACTTCTTGTTTACATTTAGGAAATTCAAATCCTAGGTTAACTTCTTGGCTCTACATGCAAAACACAACTAATGTTCCCTTTTCCTCATTAGTCATGCAAGAACATGTTCTAGCCAGAAAGAGTAATACATGCAACAAAGTGTATGAAATATCCAGTATATATATAATGAAAGTAATTCATTATAGCTGGATCATAGAACTTGAGAAGAGGAATTGCTAGAAACAAAGCTAGGAATATAAGCACCAGATCATGAAAGCTGTTATAAGTCAATTTAAGAAGTTGAAGTTTATGCTCAGGGCAATGAGAAACCTGCTTATTTAAAGCACTTACATCTCCTAATCATATTTCTATTTCAGAAACATCTGTGTGGTTTCTGTGTGGATCCTGGATATCAGGGATCAAATCTGAGGTTGAAGTGGTCTCTTAGAAGACTGTTGTAGTAATTGAGGTAAAAGATGGTAGATACCTCATAATAGTGACAGTGTAGATGGAAGAAACTTGACAGATCAGGTAGATATTTATCAGATAGAATAAACAGAATTTTGTGAGTTGTTAACTGCAAGTAGTTGGGACATTCAGAAAAGTAAAGAATGGCGTGATTAGGTGACAGTAAGCCAGCTGGAGAATAACAGAGAAGGTCTATATTGGAGGAAGAGGTAGGCAGCAGAAAATACATGATTTTGACATGTGGATTTGGGTCAGTAGATTGCTTTTGCTTTTCCAGTTAATGGCCTTTAGAGGGCCCTCCCATATTGCCTTTGGGCTTGGTGTGCCTTGGCCAACCTGACTAAAAACAGAGACTTCAAATATGTCTGTGCATTTCTATTTCCTTGCTTGAATTACCACTATCATCATTAAAATAGGCCTGCACTAGCCTGCTGGAGGGATGTGAGAGACAAGTAGAATCAACTTGATTTATTTCATCTGAGGCCATCCCAGACCAGTCAGGTCCCAGATGACTGAACAGCTAGTCACTGACACATAAGGAAGTCCACTCTTGATAAGCTCAGCCTGGTCCAGATCTATGTAATTGCCCATAGATTTATAAATGTTTATTTTAAGCCACTAAATCTTGGCATAACATTTTACGTCACAATAGGTAACTGATACTTATTTTGAGGCTTCTATTTTTGAGATGTACACAGTTGGATTGTGAGACTCGAGCTCAGAAGAAAGTTTTGGCTTTCTGACAAAGCCACTGACAAGTAGCTTGTCTTGAACTTGAACCTCAATAGTTCAGCCTTCTCTGTGAATGTCCAGTCTGATTGGTTGGGCTTCTCTTCTGGTTGGTTGATGTGTATGCCTTTTACCCCTTTGCTAATATATACTTTAGGATCACTTGTGTATATGTAGTTAAGAGTCCATGGGAGAGGATAAGTATGTTCACCAGAGTTTAAAGGGAAAATGGCTGATAGCAGAATCATTAGGAAAATAATATTTAAGGAATGGAAAGGGGGAGAAGAAAGAGAGCCCCAAAATATCTGGGGAGGGAACATGTAGTAAGCTAAGAGGAAACCATGGCAAGATAGTGTCCATTGAAACCAAGAAGAAAGAATGTTCAAAATAGAAGATGTGGGTTAAACACTACTGAAAAGTTAAATAAGATTGTGACTGGTGAACTTACACTGGATTTAGCAACACTGAGGTCATTAATGATCTTGAAGAGGGCAATTTCATGTAGTGGTATAATGATGGAACTGGATTCCTTTTGATTCCTGAAGTTTTCTTCCCTCCTTCTTTCCCTTCTTCCCTTCCTCCCTTCCCTTTACCTCCTTCCCCTCCCTTCCTTTCCTTCCCTGCCTTCCCTTCCTTCCCTTCCTTCCTTTACTCTTTCTCTTCCTTCCGTCCTTTCTTTCTTTCTCTTTCCTTCTTTCTTTTTTCTTTTCTTTCTTTCTTTCTTCCTTTCTTTCTTTCTTTTTTCTTTTTCTTTTCAAAATACCTGTCTTTATAAGCAGGCTGAATAAATTAGAAATTTGTCTCCCATGATCAGTCAGATGCTTTAAATGTGGATTAATTTAAAAAGGAGTGAACTGATAAATTAGACAAACAAAATTTTACATGCATGACATCTAGTGTTGGAATGCATAGTAAGCCTTGCCAAGTCTACCACATTAAAAAAGCCTCACATTAAGAACCATCCACAGTCTTTGAACTCTAACCTGATTACAAGGGGATTTTGTTGTTTTGAAGAATAATGAATACACTGTGGTTTTATAGTATTACAACAGATTTGAGTTAAGTAACTTTTCAGTTGTTATAGAGGGCAATACCTACATTGCATATTTACCAGTTACTTCCTCCAATCTTCCTATCTTTTAATTTATTGCTGACTGAGAGAGGGCAGTAAGATAGAGTTTTCTGCCAAAGGAGGCAAGCAGCCATTAGACTGTACAGCCACACAGTCAAAAGAATAGATGATTCTAAAGGTTTATTTTTATATTTCACAAGTCATAAAATAGTCTTCTTATGTAGTACGATATGAGCTATGTCCAATCAGCAAAAATGTTTCTTTAAAATGACTGAAAATAAATTAAAAACATAAAATACTATCATTTTTTGGAGCACAATGGAAATTTTAAAATCATTTTATTATTTAATCAGTTTTTAGCAGTGATTTTTTAAAGATTTATGTATTTATTTTAGAGAGAGAGAGAGAGAGAGTGCACAAGTGTGAGGAGCAGATGGGGAGGGAGAGAAAAATCCCAAGCAGACTCCACACTGAGTGTAGAACCTGACATAGGGCTTGGTCTCACCATCAGGAGATCACAATCTGAGCTGAAATCGAGAGTTGAAGCTCTACACACTTAAAACTGTAAGACTTTTTTTTATTAATGAAATTTCTTCAGGAAAAAATGATTTGAAACTATCTAGTGGGTTAATTATTTTATTCTTTCTGTGATAGGTAATTTTTTATTATGTTTGATTTATTAGCATTGTAATAGTTATTTGTAAAATGGGCTATATTCTTTTAAAATTAAAAAATCTCTTTTTAAAAATCCACTCTAATTTTCTTATTTTAAGTTATTTTATTGGATTCTGTAATCATTTATCAATTATATTTTATTGACCTTAAATATATTTTAAGATTGTTTTTGCTAAAAGTAAAAAAAAAATTTATTTTATTAAAGTATAGTTGAAACATAATTTTACATTAAGTTTAGATATACAACATAATTTTTCAACAGTTCTATACATTATGCTGTGCTCACCAGAAGTGTAGCTACCATCTGTCACCACACAAGAATATTACAGTACCATTGACTATTCCTATGCTCCATCCCTGTGACTAATTCATTCCATAACTGGAAACCTGTACTTTGAAGACTATTTTTTAATATTAACAGATTTAAATGTAGATTCTCTTTACCTTTTTTATTTCATCATCTGGCTTTGCATGTTGTTTATTTGCTTCTTCTGATTGCTAATTTCTTCAGTTGCTAACATTTTGAGCTCATTGCTTATTTTTTTATTCTCTCTGTGTATCTCTGTGTCTCTGTCTCTCTTTGTCTCTTTTTCCATAGCTCCACCACCACACACAGTTTTATGTGTGGAGTTTTCATTTTTCACTAATTTACAAATAGTCAGATATGATTCTTTATTGTTTATGATGGAAAATATGTCATGATTTTGGTTAGGTTTTAAAATTACTTATATATGCATAAACAGCGATTTTTCATACATAAATGCTTTTGAGATTTCTATAATCACCTTTAGTTTTTCCCTATAAAAATATAAAACTATTTCTCAAAACTGTTGTTAGAAAAACAAAGGCTTTGGAGTCTGTAGGTCTAATTTAAATCTTTATTCAGTCTCTTGTTGACACATTAACCTTGGGAAAATTTTACTTCTGATAATCCATTTTTTTCTGTGTGAATGGTAATGGTCAAACCTCTGTTGTTGGGGTTTGTGGTTTGTGTGTGTGCGTGCGTGTATGTACATGTGTGTACACATGGGGGGTAGAGAAACAGAGACATTGAATCTAAAATGTTATGTTCTTAAAACCTAAGAAATGGGTACAAACTATGCAGAATTAGTGATGCCTACTGTCTGCCAGGTAGTATTCCAAATGTTTTGTATGGATGAATTCATTTAATACTATACCTACCTGTAAAGTAGATATAATTATTAGTCTTCATTTTGTTGGTAAAGCATATAAAGTATACAATAGTGAAATTTCCCTTAGCCTTTTGAGTACTCCATATATTTGGGACACTGGATTCATGCTTTTCGTGTCAGTTTTCCCTATAAATTATTTGGTTTGTATTAGTTAGCACATTTCCCTATAATTATTTGGTTTTTATTAGTTAGCACATTTAAAACATTTAAAGGAGAACACAGAGGAAAGTAAATCTATCTTGGCTAGATTCAGCCAGTTTTGCTCCTCTACAGTGTCCATAATAAACAATGTATTCTTTCTTTCTTGTTTGTTTGTCTCTGTATTTCTTTCAAAAATCACACTTTTTAACATTTGGAAATCACTAATGTGATTTGCTGAGTAATATTGTTATATATTGTAGTTGATAATCCTAAAAGATGCTGAAAGGATACTTGTTAACAGTCAGTTTTACCTCTTTTTCTGAGAAAAAGGATATCTAGTTAAATCCTGCCATGTAAATTATCTTTCTTTTAAAAAAAGCTTTATTAAGGTACAATTGTCAATTAACTACACTTAGTTAAAGTGTAAAATTTGACTTTGATGTATGCATACATCTGTGAACCTGTTATCACAATCAAAATAATGAAATTATTTATCACTGAAAAAAATTGTCTCGTGCTCCTTTATTATTCCCTCCTTTCACATCTCTCAAAATCTTATCTTTACCTTAGGTGATCACTGTTCTGCATTTTGTTACTATCGATTAGTATGCAATTTATAATATTTCATATACACAAAATCACAAAATGATTTTTTGTCTATGTTCTTTAACCCTGCATTATTACTTTGATACTTATCCATATTATAGCAATTATCAATATTTCATTCTTCAAACATTTAAATATTTATTATATGGTTATACCACAATGTGTTTATGCATTCATTTATTAATGGGTGTTTGCATTGTTTCCAGTTTGTGGTTCTTACAAATAAAGTGCTCTGATCATTTACATTAAACTATTTATATAGATGTACCTTTTATTTATCTTATGTAAATACCTGGGGTTTGAATGACTGGATTCTAACGTAGTTCTATGCCCAATTTCTTAGGAAGCTATCAAATTGCATTCCAAAGGGATTACACAAATTACTATTCCCACCAACAGAGTATGAAAGCTCCCAATACTCTGTATTCTTACTAAGACTTGTTGTGGTCATGTGTCTAGTTGTACTGAAGTCTAACTTACCAATTTTTTCTTTGGCATATCATATTTTTTTGTATTTTATCTAAATGCAATCTTTCTGTAAGTGACAAAGTTTTGCTATTGTGTTTTCTTCTAGAAACTTTAGTTTTAGGTTACATACATAACTCCATCATCCATTTTGATTTAATCTTTATACCTATGATAGTCCATTTTTTCTGTGCAAAAAAGGAAAATCTCTTCAACTCTGCTCTTGCAAGGTATAAATCAAATTTCTCTTTTTTTAATGAAATATCCATTTTTTCCAGTACCATTTGCTAAAAATATTTTCCTTTTGCCACTAGAATGCCTTTGCAATTTTGTTGAAAATAAGTTCACTTATGTGAGGATTTATTTCTGGGATCTTTATGCTATTCAATTGGTCTACTTGTCTGTCTTTATGTTAGTGCTATACTGTTTTGATTCCTGTAGCTTTATAAAAAGTTTTGAAATAATTAGTCCTCCAAATTTGTTCTTCTTTTTTCAAAGTTTGTTCTAGGTTATTTGCATTCCATATGAATTATAGACTCAACTTGTCAATTTCAATAAAGTAAGCTCCTAAAATTTTTATTGAGATTCTTTTGACTCTACAGATTATTTGAGAATTAACAATAGTAAATGTTCTGACCCATGAATATGGCATATTCTCCAATTATTTGGGTCTTCTTTAATTTTTCTTTTCTTTCTGTTTTATAGTTTTTAGTGTAAAGATCTTGCACATCTTTTGCCAAAATAATTACTAAATTTTTATGCTTTTTAATATTATAAATTTTTTATTTCAATTTTCAGTTCTTCTTGCTAGTCTATAAAAATACAACTTGTGCTTTTCATTGATTTTGCATTCTGATGCTTGTTATACTCACTTATTAGTTTCACTAGTTATTTTATAAAGTCCTTCTGATTTTCTACATACAATCATATCTGGGAATAAAGAGAGTTGACATCTTTCTTTTCAATTTGAATATTTTTCTTTCCCTTTCTTGCCTTATTGACCTCCCTAGAAACTGTCCTACAATACTGAGTAGAAGTAGTAAGAGTAGATATTGTTATCTTAGTTCTGATTTTAATAAGAAATTATTCAGTCATACACAAAGTATAATATTAGCTCTTTATTCCATATATGCCCTTTATCATATTTAAGAAATGTTCCTAGTTTGCTAGCTTTTTTTTTAAGATTTTATTTATTTATTTGACAGAGACACAGCAAGAGAGGGAACACAGGCAGGGGGAGTGGGAGAGGGAGAAGTAGGCTTCCCGCTGAGCAGGGAGCCCCATGCCGGGCTCGATCCCAGGACCCTGGATCATGACCTGAGCCAAAGTCAGACACTTAATGACTGAACCACCCAGGCACCCCACTAGCTTTTTTTTTTTTTAAATTGAGTAACAGATGTTGAATTTTGTGAAATGACTCTTTCTGCTTCTACTGATAAATATATAGTCTGCTTCTATTGATAAATAATAGTTTCCCCTATTATTAACAACTTGCATTAGTGTGGTATGCTGTTAAACCTGATGAAAAGATATTGATTAATTATCATTAATTAAGGTCTATAGTTTATATTAGGGTTCACTCTTTGGCCTGGACACATGTATCAGTTGTTCCATATATACCGATCTGTGATCATAGAGCATAGTTTTGCTGCACTTAAAAATTCCTGTGCACCACCCATTCAGCTCTCCTTTCCTCCTTCTTCCAAAGTCCTTATGAACACTGAGTTTTTACTCTCTGTAATTTTGCATTTTCTAGAGTGTCATAAAGCATGAAGCCTTTCCTTATAGGCTTCTGTCATTTAACCAGTATGCATTTAAAGTTCCTCCATATATTTTTGTAGTTTTGTAGCTCATTTCTTTTTTCTTTTTCTCCAGAATAATATTCCATTGTATGGATGTATCAAAGTTTGTTTATCCATTTACTTACTGAAGGTTATCTTGGTTGCTTCCAATTAAGAGCAAATATTAATAATGTATCTCTGACAATTTGTGTGTAGGCTTTAGTTTTCAATTAATTTGGGTGAATAACTAGGTGTGAACTTGTTGAATAATATGTTAAGACTATGTTTAGCTTTGTGAGAAACTACCAAACTATCTTCCAAAGTGGCTATACCATTGTGCATTTGTACCACCAATGAATAAGAGGGCCTACTAACATACATCTTTTCCTACACTTGGTATTGTTAATGTTTTGGAATTTAATCATTCTAATAGGTGTGGAGTGGCTTCTTATTGTTTTAATTGCTAATTCCCTAATGATATAAATGTTCAACATCATTTCATAGGCTTATTTGCATCTGTATATCTTCTTTGGTGAGCTGTCCAGATCTTTTTAATTTTAATCTTTTTAATCACTTTTAATTGGGTTATTTTCTTGTTAAGTTTTAAGAAGACTTTATATATTTGGGGTATCAAATATTATGTTTTAGATAGCAAATATTTTCTGTCAGACTATGGCTTGCCTTTTTATTCTCTTAATAGTATCTTTGCAGAAGTTTTTATTTTAATGAAGTGTGATGCCACAAGATAGTATAATATGAGTTCTGCTTGTATTCCCCCATAGTAACAATAATTTGACAGCTATCCATGAACAAAAGTGCCTTTGTGGGAGTTTTGGGATCCAGACAGGAAACTGTAAAACCCCAAGGAAACCCAAGAATAAAGAGGGCTTTTTTTTTTAAAGAGGTCTCTGCACTCTGCTCACTGAGTGTGGTCCCACAGAGACCTGCACAGTTCTCTTTATGGATTCAACTATAGTCTATTTAGCCTTGGTTCTGCATCTAACATCATCTGCACTGGGACCTAGGAAGAGTTATACCTGTCTTTGCCTCGGGTAACAGGCCCACAGATCTTTTCTCATCTATGGACTCTGCAGTGGCCTGTGACTCAACTTCAGCCCTGTTCAACCATTGTTTGGGGACAGTTATGATAATCCAGAGAACTTGAAGGAGACATGCTCCTCTCTGTCCCCAGAGACACTTAGATCTGTGATATCTTCTGAATTAGTTTTAGTCACAATTTTTATCTGATCCATGGAAATTTGCTAGAGAATATTTTTTATCTGCCACTACTATTTTTCCTATTTTTTCTTCCCCTTCCCCATTTTTTTACAGTACTTTTATAAAAAGCGCATATGAATGCTTGTTTCCTTAACATTTACCTGTGAAATGGGGTGAGTTCTTACTAGACAAGCTCTTTAAAGGAGGCTGCTGTGAGGTTGTGGACACAGATGATTTCCATGCTAGCAGCAATTCTTCCTGGTTATGTTTAAGTTCGTTATAAGATACATTTCTCTGTCTAAACTTTTACTTCTCTCAACCAACAGAAATTGTCAGTTGCAGTGTCACTTTTAGGGCAGAATAGTTGTCTTTCTCTCTTCTTTCCTCTGAAACTGCTTCCTGGAGGCCATACAGAAGTGTGTAGCTCCTTGTGAATCTTTGTGTCTTTATTTTTGCTTATTCTTTGGGACAAACTTGATCAAGAAAAAGTCCTGCCACTATCCCATGTACTTTCTTCATATCATTCAAAGTAAGTATTTGGCCTTTGCCCCTGAATATGACACCTATATGTAGAGAACACTGTTCTACCAGTTTTCTTTCTCAACATCTGTCTGCATGCAAGATTACTCTTGTTTAATTTAGCTCTTCCTTTTATATCATTATTTAGATATAATTATTTAGTGTGTTCTAGTTCTGCAGATAATATGAGTTTTCATTTTATTTCCTTTGATATTTACAGAGATCTTTGGTGAAGAGGACAATATTATCTTTATTGGTGCCATAGTTCTTCTTTTTCTGTTTCTCATTTATTTCAGATCAGTGTTTCTTAGTCAAGTTTCTATCAAAAGCTGATTGCATTGCTGGAGAGTCATTAATTAATTGATTTCTTCCCCTAAAGCAAAAAAAAAAAATTCTGGAAAGGATATTCTGCAGGAACTGGAATGACCTTATCACCCCACATATATAAGAAGTAATTAAAACTTTATAATGAAAACTTACACCTATGACAGTTCAAACATTGCCCCAATCTCCAGGGAATTATCCTTTTTATAAAAAATTAACTACTGAGTTAATTGAGAAAAAAGTGGAATTTTGGAGTTAGGTTTTTGCTTTAAGCAATTTAGACAAGATAAAAAAAAATACCAGAAGCTATTATTTATTGAGCACTTACCATGTGCTAGGTACTACTCTATGTCCTTGATAAGAATGTGCTCACTTTCATTTTAACCTGTGAGGTAGATACTATAATTACTTTCAAATTACAGAAGAACAAATTAAGATTTAGTGAGGTTATGTAACTATCCTAAATGAACAGATTTAATAAGTGACAAAAAAAAATAAAGTAAAATCAACTACTTCCAGAAACAGTCTTGTAGCAAAGACAAACATTTCACATGCATTTACTCATTTACTCTTTCATCCATGTATCTATCAAACAAATACATGAATTTGTACTCAGTGCTAGGTAATGTTTAGATTTTAGGGGCATGGCAATAAAACAACAAAATATTAAAATAGTCTCAGTCCTTAGTGAATTCACAGTTGAGTTGAGAAGATAGACACTCATCGAACAGCACACAACATGAAAAATAACAACTATGATGACATTTGTAGAAGAAAAGTACATGGTCTGGAGAAGTATCTAATATGAAATCCAAGGTATTCTGATGGGTATTGGCTAATATGGAGAATTCAGCTTTGGAATGGAGTATGAAGGACAAAAATGGATTCAGTTGGTGATGTTTAGTGGTGAGGAGGTGAGCAGGGATGGGTTAAATAGGTGATGGGTATTAAGGAGGGCACTTGTGATGAGCACCTGATATTGTTTGTCAAGTGATGAATCACTAAATTCTATACCAGAAACAAATATTACACTGTATGTATACTAACTGGAATTTAAATAAAAACTTAGAAAAAATGGATTAAGTCGGTGAAGAGGTTGAGAGAAAAGTTCCAATAGAAGGGATGGCAGGACAGGTATAAAAGCCCTAGAATAGGAGAACATCATATTTGAGGAACTAAAAGAATGTCAGCTTGCCAGGAACTCAGAATAAGGAGAAGAAAAGGGTGGTTAATGAGACCAGACAGATTACTGGGATCAGATTGTCCTGCTTTGTATCCCATATTAAGCACCTTGGGTTTTATCATAGGAGCATGGGGAGCTACTAAAAGTTTTAAGCAGTAGGGTGAAATATATGGTTAACCTGTCTGCAGTGTGACTTTTTCAAAGGTAGGCACTGTTTGAAGACTGTGTCAGTATCTAAGGTGAAAGATGATGGTTCCTTGGACTAGAAAGGAGAAAATGTAGATGGAGAGAATTAAATTGGATAGAGACATATTAAGAATGTTAAATTGAAAGAACATGATGATTGATAGGCTATAGTATGATAAAGGAAGGAGATATTGATGATGGCTTCCAAGTCTTTGGCTGAAGAAACTTAAAGAAAGATAGTGTTCATTCACTAATCTAGAGAACAGTAGAAAGAAGATAATATTTCCTGCAGAAAATCACTAGTACATTTTTGGAAATAGTGAGTATAAGATACCGTGGACATTGAAAGATTAATGTCAAGTTGGTAGTTTGATATGCAAGTCATAAACTCAAAGGATAAGTTTTAACTAGATACCCATGTTGGTGATCATTGACACCATAGTTTCAGATGAAATAATTTAAAAAGAGAAGAATGCCAAGCCTAATTTTAAAGGCATTCTAACATTTAAAGTCTAGGAAGAAGAGAAGAAGCCTATAAGCAAAAAAGAGAAATGACAAGAGTTAGAAGAACCAGAAATGTGTGTCAATACAGAAGGTTAGAATGTTCAATACTTCATGATGTTACTTGGACATTAAAATTCCTGCTTTCCCTTGTGGAAAGCTCTTCTCTCAGTTACCCACATGCTTCCTCCAGCACTAACTTCATCACATTTCCATTGAAACCTTTTCTTCTCACTATTTAAATTTTAAAATTTCACCCAAACTCACGCAAGGCAACTCTTTATTTCTCTGCTTTATTTTATTTCCATCTAATATGCCACTTATTTAGGTTTTTTCATTGAAAAATTTTCATTTTTCATCCCCACCCCTCAATGAGCTATCTAGTGTTTGTAACTTTTGTTCACCACAGTAGCTCCGGTAGCTAGTTTAATGTCAGGCACATAATATACCCTCTAGAAATTAATAAGTAATTTTGAGTGATTAAATGAACAGTGATAAATACCACTGAGAGGGCAAGCATATGAATCAAGTATTGACATGTGTTAACTGGTCTTGATGTAGTTGCAATGGAAGCCAAACCAGAGTAACTTGGAGAGTAAGTGATAGGCAAGCAAACGTAGAAAGGAAATAGTTGTCTAAAAAGGCAGTTCTCTATAATGGACAAAAGATTGGACATGTTTACAATGCCACTGGGGGCGCCTGGGTGGCTCAGTGCTTAAGCCACTGCCTTCGGCTCAGGTCGTGATCTCAGGGTCCTAGGATCGAGTCCCACATCGGGCTCTCTGCTCAGTGGGGAGCCTGCTTCCCTCTCTCTCTCTGCCTGCCTCTCTGTCTACTGTGATCTCTCTCTGTCAAATAAATAAATAAAATCTTTAAAAAAATATTAAAAAATATTTAAAATGCCATTAGGTAGATGTAGTTGAGAGGCAGCAGTTGATCACACAACAAATTTATGTCTGAACAACAGTTGAAGACAGAAAAGAAGGGGTCATCAATAGTCTCAGCTTCTGGGGAAGACCCTTGGAGGGAGTGGTCTCCAGAGGAAGGGGAAGGGGGATTTAGGTGGTGAGCTCCAATGTTAAGTGGTAGAAGTGAGGTAAGGTCTCTGTAAGGTCGCACTCTAAAGGTGTCTGGGTTAGTGATATGTTTTAAGTGAAATATTTGAAAAGAAGATTGAAATAGTAGCTTGAGAGGGTGGTAGAGAGAATTGAATACAGAGGTATGTCAGGTTTGCTCTGGATAATATGGAATATGCACAAACAACTTGTACTAAATACAAGTAGAAAGACATATTTACATTTTAGAAAAGACTTTTTAATCCATAAAATAAGATGACTCATAATTGAGAAACCCACGAAAATGAGACAATTGATAATTTGGAATGCTGATAAGAATGGTATTTTCTAAACTTATTTAAAATAAGTCCCTCTCATCAAATTGCAAGGATAAAATTTGATTCATTCCTAATAGTTTATTTTTTCTTCCAAGAGCATTTCCAGATTGCTGAGTTTAAAGGTACATAAACATATGATACTAAATTTGAAAAATTACATTTCTCTCTCTATGGACATGTACCCATCTACACATACTCATAAAGGCAAATGATGCATTGTTGATGTTTGATTTCAGTTTGTGTTGCATTTTAACAAAACAAAACAACGTGGTTTGACATGTTTTCCTAATTGTTTTGAGTGTGTAATTTAAATAGATAGCTCCATCTCTAGCATTCCAAATGATATAACTTCCTCCGGAATTTAATCTGTCATTCTTCCAATTAGAAAAAGCCCTACAGCTGTGCTATAAGATGGCTTTATAATATATCTCAAGCTTTAACAAGGAACTTTTTGATGTATTTCAATTATGATGTACAAAGTAGCATCTTCTTAATTAAAGAAGAAAGTTCATTTTGAGGATCTTTAAAGTGCCATTAGGGTTTATGGTTGAAAGCTTCCTGTTAAGATGAATCTGCCCTCTGTATTTGGCGAATGAGATATGGAGCATTTGGGCTTCGGGAGAAAAACAGCCAAGAAAGGAAGCTAAATACTACTGAGATTGTAGAATAAAATTTGGTTATAAAAGGATGGCTTCTAAGAAACCAGATTACGTATCAGTAAATATTTAAACATAGTTTTATCAGCAGTAATTTATTAAGTCATAATAGTCTGGAAAGGACAAAATTTTTTTTTTGAAATTGAGGATAAGGAATTAAATTATGAAAATTAAGGGTAATGGAGACATGGTGATCCTGGGAGTGTGCACAGGAGAAATCCCATGTTATACATATCCTGAAAAAAAATTAAAGAAAATAAAAATAAATCGGTATATGTTCCCCTTGAGAGACATACTCATACACACAAATCGAAATCCCTAAATAAAAGTTAAGCCATAAAATACATATGTGATTCTAGCATAGATGGGACAAATATAATTTTTCCTCTTTTCTTCAAACTAATTTTGCATATCCCAAATAAAGCTTCAGACAAGTGCTCTGGCAGTGTGTATTTTTAGGCTTCAAGAACTTCTAACATAGACAAGATGGGGCAGCTGACAGTGCTCATGGTTGATGACAACACAGATTTTAAAGGTTGTTGGCTGGCTGGTGAGAGTGAACAGGAAATGGAAGGCTTGTGCTATACAGGAATATATTATATATGAAGCATTAAGAAAGAATGTTATTTACTAAATATAAACATTTATCTACATATTTAGATGCACACACACACACACACACACACACACACACACGGCATTCAGCCCTCCAGCATTGCAAGCCCATTATGTGTACTGGTGACAACTGATCCTACCATCTAATGATTTACTGATAAAAAGGAAAGTTAGAGAAGTCCATTTATTAAATGCTTCAGCACACTATTAATATATTCTAACTAGTCTAAGAAGTTAAAACCTAATAAAATATGGAGAGTAATTGCTAGTCATTAAAATTGCATCAGCTTTTTTTCCAATATCTCACTGATGTAACTCCTTGATCTTTTATGGTGAACATAAGAATATTACAGAATGCATATATTCTTCCAAAAATTATATGAACTGCATGTTACCATGATTGCAGTTTACTTTTCTCTTTCTTTAGATGTACTATTTTTCTTAGTATCTAATTGTGTAAATTCTCTAAAAATGAAAGAAATATAATATTCTATCAGAAATGCCTTGTTGCCTTATGCTTTAAGATGAGTCAAGGACAAATCAGCAACATAAAATAGAGCATCTCTGATATGCATGTACTCAGATACCAATGTGAATATAAGGTTTTCTTGGAAGGCAAATTCATCACAATTTTGTACATACTGCGTTGTGTTTTATAGTGTCATGTTTTATAGTATATATTATCCAGATGATACCACAATCACTATATAGGATATGAGAAAATCTTTCTTTTATAGGATAGGCTAATTCACCACCATTGTGGTGAGCACCTTTGGAAATTAAAAGTGGAAAATGGTTGCATAAAGAAATGCATTATTGGGATTATCCAAAGTGATAAGTCTGGGGCTATTGCAATGTGAATTTCTTTATCATTTCTGAATATTCAATTCTGCTTTAGAAAAACATGGGATAGATAAAACTCGTCATATTTGTTAGGTATAAATACATGATATGGTATGTGAAAAATGGGATAGAAGAAAGTAGATACATTTAAGATTCATGTAGTAATATATATTTATATACACAAATAAAGCCCATGGCTGTTTAGTAAGCTACAGCTATTGGCTGGGCAACCTTTCCCTGTGTCTCTCTGATAAAGAAAATGTATATCATTGACCCAGAAGACTTTCTGCCTCTGAATTTTTTTTGTTCAACCACAACCCTGGTCCTTCTAACTAAAAATACGTAGTTATAATATAATGCATGTAATTAATATAAATACATGTTATACAGATAGCATATAATACATGTAATTAAAATATGCCATTAGTGGGAATGGTTCATATGGTCCAGAGCTAGGGTATAATGAACATTGGGTAGCCAGAATTCAGATAATGTGGTTTTCCATCCACTTGTACCTTATCCTAAGTGTGTTAACTTACTCAAGCTTTACTGTTGCCTCTTAAATTGATTGAACAGTCTGTGATCTGAGTGCTTTTATTCAGTCTGTGAGCCTTTCCGTTCTGTGACAGTAGTGTTCCATGGTGAATTATGTGGTAGTTACACATGGAAACTACCACTCAGTCAAGTTAATTTCCTGCACAACAGCTACCTCTATAAATGAAGCAGAGTCCATATGTCTACAACCTTATAGTAATCTTTATATACAGTTTGAGTTTCAATTCACCCTCCCTCAAAACTTCCCTAGTCATAATATATATATATATATATATATAGTCAATAGTCAATATATAATATATAGTCAATAGTCAATATATATATATATATATATTTATGTTGAGTCCTAGAAAGAAACCATAGCTATATGAAAACAATATATATATATATTGTTTTCATATAGCTATGGTTTCTTTCTAGGACTCAACATAAATATAATATCATCAAAACAATATTTGGGTATCCTGAAATTTAACAATGTACTTTTTCTGGGGGAAAAAAGGCTCCTATGTATTTTCATGGTATCCTGTTTTATAGTATACATTTATAGTATAGATGACCTCTCTCCTTTGTTAGAGTATAATTTAAAAAAAAAAAGTATCCCTCCTTGACTAGGAAGGTGGTATATAAATATCAGAAAATAAGGAAAACAGTCACTCCTCTTCATGGGAGACTGCTAGTCTGATTAGGTCAATGACCGTTATGTCACACAAAAGGGCAGGAAGGGCCTATGAGGACCATAATTTTCAAGTGTACTTTTCATTTAAGATTTCTTGATGATACAACAGTAAGATAATTTTCTTTCAGGACACTGATAAGACCCCATTGCATATAAATTGTGAATTGGGTTTTCCATATAAATTATCATGTCATCTGCAAAGAGAGAGAGTTTGACTTCTTCTTTGCCAATTTGAAAACCTTTTATTTCTTTTTGTTGTCTGATTGCTGTTGCTAGGACTTCTAATATTATGCTGAACAACAGTGGTGAAAGTGGGCATCCTTGTTGTGTTCCTAATCTCAAAGGGAAGACTATCAGCTTTTCTCCATTGAGAATATTTGCTGTGGGTTTTTCATAGATGGATTTTAGGAAGTTGAGGAATATTCCCTCGATCCCTATACTTTGAAATGTTTTAATCAGGAACAGATGCTGTATCTTGTCAAGTGCTTTTTCTGCATCAATTGAGAAGACCATGTGGTTCTTCTCTCTTATTGATTTGTCTATCACATTGATTGATTTGTGAAAGTCAAACCACATTTGCATCCCAGGGATCAATCCCATCTGGTCATGGTGGATAATCTTTTTAATGTACTGTTGGATCCTATTAGCTAGGATCTTGTTGAGAATCTTGGCATCCATATCCATCAGGGATATTGTTCTGAAATTCTCCTTTTTAGTGGGGTCTTTGCCTGGTTTCAGGATCAGGGTAATTCTGGCTTCATATAAAAAGTCTGGTAGTTTTCCTTCTGTTTCTATTTTTTGAAACAGCTTCAGAAGAATAGGTATTATTTCTTCTTTGAATGTTTGGTAGAATTCTCCAGGGAATCTGTCAGGTTCTGAGATCTTGATTTTTTGAAAGGTTTTTGATCACTGCTTCAATCTTGTTACTAGATATTGGTCTATTCAGGTTGTCAATTTCTTCCTGATTCAGTTTTGGAAGTTTATAGGTTTCCAGGGGACAAAAGACCTCAATGTGAGGCAGGAATCTATCAAAATCCTAGAGGAGAACATAGGCAGTAACCTCTTCACCATTGGCCACAGCAACTTCTTTCAAGACATGTCTCCAAGGCAAAGGAAACAAAAGTGAAAATGAACTTCTGGGATTTCACCAAGATCAAAACCTTCTGCACAACAAAGGAAATAGTCAACAAAACAAAGAGCCAACCCACAGAATGGTAGAAGATATTCACAAATGATTCTACAGACAGAAGGCTGATATCCAAGACCTGATCTATAAAGAACTCCTCAAATTCAACACACACAAAACAGATAGATACTCACGTCAAAAAAATGGACAGAAGACATGAACAGATGCTTCTCTAGAGAAGACATACAAATGGCTAACAGACACATGAAAAAGTGTTCATCATCATTAGCCATCAGGGAGATTCAAATCAAAACCACATTGAGATACAACCTTACACTGGTTAGAATGGCCAAAATCAACAAGACAAGTAGACAAGTGTTGGAAAAGATGTGGAGAAAGGGGACCCCCTCTTACACTGTTGGTGGGAATGCAAGTTGGTGCAGCCACTTTGGAAAACAGTGTGGAGAGTCTTTAAAATATTAAAAATAGAGCCACCCTATGACCCTGCAATTATACTACAGGGTATTTACCCCAAAGATATAGATGTAGTGAAAAGAAACAAGATGGGATCAGGAGGGAGACAAACCATAAGAGACTCTTAATCTCACAAAACAAACTGAGGGTTGCTGTGGGGAGGGGGGAAGGGAGAGGGTGGTGGGGTAATGGACATTGGGGAGGGTATGTACTATGGTTAGTGCTGTGAAGTGTGTAAAACTGGCGATTCACAGACATGTACCCCTGCGGATAAAAATACATTATATGTTTATTAAAAAATTAAAAAATTAAAAAAAACTGCTCTATCTTTCACTCTTGCTCTCTCTCAAATAAATAAATAAATAAAATCTTTAAAAAATTATGCCAACCCTTGGCAAAATGCAAAAATAGGTGTAGACCACTGAATTCCTTCATCATACTGTTGTCAAATGTATTTAGAATGTTAAAAGGGATAATTAGCAATGAAATATCTCTACTTTCTGTCACAACACATCAAGAGTGTATAATGCTCTTCACATTTAAAGAAAGAAAGAAAAAGCTAGAATACAAATTTCATGGTAACAGTCTTAAATTTGGTATCCTTCATTCTCATTCCATGCTTGTAACATTGGAATCCACACCTATTTTCTCTTTTTTCACTACATTCCTCCTCTTCTGCCTCCTCTCTTTTTACCTTTCCGTTTCTTTGACATGGTCTTGGCTTCAGTCACTTTAAACTCTACTGTGATTACTATCATTTGGAAAAATTACTTGCCCCCTAAGGATTATGTAACAGACTATCAGGAAAAAAGATACAAAAATATTTTCTACACTGGTATTACCTTGACTTTGTTCATGGCACATCTCTGCTTCAGCATTTTTGAAAACAATTACATTTTGATCTTTTGAGTTTGATTTTCTTTTCCAAAAAGTGAGCCTAATAATGTAGTACAAAATATTCACATATCTAATAACGGAATAAGTAAAATATTTACGGACTTTTTGAAGAATGTTTCCATATTTGCATAAATGATTACAAAGACAAATATATGAGGGAAAATAAACATATATCCTTATCAGAAGAATTCTAGATAGTTTATATATGTAGATAATCCTACCTCAGTATAGGAGAAGATATAATTCCCTACACCATGAGTGGGGAATATAGGCTATAGAGTGACTTTCTTCCAAAGAATACAATATGAATGGACTAGAAAAGATTAACTTTCCAGTGGGGGATTATGACAAACATTATCTCAGTAAGGTGATGATGGTTAATATCAGTAGTGATATCTAAACTAAAATATTGATAGTTATATTCTCTTGATAAAATGTAGTGGAAATGACACTTTACTTCTGTAGTCTTCCTCTTAATGACATATAACCCAAGTGTAATCATGAGAAAAATACCAGACAGTCCAAATTTAGGGATAATTTATGAAATATCTGTTTAGTACATCTACTCCTCAAAGCTACCAAGGTCATGAAAAGCAAGTGAAGTCTGAGAAACATAGCAAAAAGGAGCCTAAGGAGACATAGGACAAATATAATGTGGTATCATGGATAGGATCCCGATACAGAAAAATATCATCAGGTAAACTCCAAGGATATTTTAATGACGCATTGACATGAGTTAATAGCAATGTATTGATATTAGTTCATTAATTATAACAAATACAACACACTAATATAAGATATTAACAATGGAAACTGGGTGTGAGGTATGTATGAATTCTCTATACCATCTTCACAATTTTTCCATAAATCTACAGGTATACTAAAATGAGAACTGAATTTAAAAAGACAGAGAAAAATTTGACCACTTAAAAATGCTTTGAAGAATTTGCAGGGAGGAAATTAATGGTGGAAAGACTTAATTCTTGACTTATGCATCATAGCTATGCTTTACTCTACATGAGTAAATAATTTTTTATATCTTAAGCTTCATACACATGTGAGTGCTTCTCATATTGTCCTCTGATCTAGAGCATAGAATTATAATAGCATAGAACCGATCTTAATGTAATCAAGGTACAGGCAATAATATATTTAAAAATATTTCTTTCTTAGAAAGAAAGAAAGACACTTTCTTAGAAAGTGTCCCAAAATTGTTAGATTCCTTAATATGGACCATCGACTTTTCTAATGGGAGGAATTATGGGGTTGGATATTTTGGGTATAGATTATTCTCTGTTTAAACCCCAGTTCCAATATTACTAGTCAAGGGAACATTGATAAATTTTATAATCTTCATGAGTTGCATATTCATCTGTTGTAAAATGTGACCAATCTATGTTTGCATGTTGTCATAAGGGCTAGAGATAGTATATATAACACCCCACTGTAGGGCCTAGTATAGTAGATGCTTAATAAATAGGATATTTTAATATTAAATATTAAAATTTTACACACTCACCCAACTCTTTCTGCTTGACCTCTCCATTTCTCTATGGAATTTACAATCTTATAATACCATTTTAAAAATATTTCATATTATAGTGATAAAAGGCAGTATCCCTTCTTTCATGAATCTTATATTGTTTGGACAACAAAAATAAATAAATTAAATAACAAGAAAATAGATTAAAATTCCTGTAGTGAGTGCTCAATATGAGGTGGTTAAGTAAATATTTTGGGCTGGATGTTTAGAGCAGGCATCTTTGAAATTTTATTTATTTATTTATTTATTTATTTAAATTTTAATAATATATCTTATGTAACCCAACATGGTCAAATATTATCATTGCAACATGCAATAAATTTTTTTAAACTATCAATGTGATATTTTATTTTTGCAGTAAGTCTTTGAACTTCAGCATGTATTTCACACTTAAAGTACATGTCAGTTCAGACTACCCACATTTCAGGTACTCACAGCCAACATGTGGCTCGTGGCTTCGATGCAGCCCATTCAGCCCAATGAGAGTGTAAGCAACCTTCAGATCTAGTTGGATTATTGCAATCAGCTCCTGCTTCCATTCTTGTTCTCCTGAAGGCATTTTTTCACAAAGTAGCCGGATCTGACAGTCAGATCATGCCACTTCCCTTTTTATTTCTTTATTTTTATTCTTATTTTATTTTACTTTTATAATTTAAATTCTATTAATTAACATATGATGTATTATTAGTTTTAGAGGTAGAGTTCAGTGATTCATCAGTCTTATGTAACACCCCATGCTCATTAATCCTCCTTATTTCCATCACCCAGTTACCCTCTCTCACCTCCCTCCCCTCCAGTAAGCCCTCAGTTTGTTTTTCTATGATTAATAGTGTCTTATGGAAATTTAATAGTAAGTAGGAGCCCAGCATGTAAAAGCCAGAGGGCTGAAACCAGCAGCAGAGTGAAGAAATTTGTCCTTAGTGTCCATGTAGGAAGTGAGCTTGGTGCGACTTAGGAAAGAAGGTGGACCAGTCTGTGGATTGAGGGGAGAGCTATTATAAGAGAGGTAGCCAGGGCTTTTTACGCCAGATTAAGAAGTTGGGTTTTTTGTTTGTTTTATTTTCAGTGTGAAAGAATGCTTTTGGAGAACTTCATAAAGGGGACTTTTGTGATCAAATTTATGTTTTGTTTTTTGTGTCTTTTTTAAGATTTTTAAAAATTGTTTTATTATGTTATGTTAGTCACCAGACAGTACAACATTAGCTTTTGATGTAGTGTTCCACGATTCATTGTTGGCCTGTAACACTCAGTGCTCCATGCAATATGTGCTTTCCTTAATACCCATCACTGAGCTAACCCATTTCCCTCCACCCCCTCCCCTCTAAAATCCTCAATTTGTTTCCCAGGGTTCATAGTCTCACACGGTTTGTCTCCCCCTCTGATTTATGTTTTAAAAATTTACTTTGCTGAATGAAAAGAATGAAAGAAAAAACTTTCAACTAAATCCTCATATTGTATAAACCCACTCAGGATTTTCAAAAACCTATGTTGTTATTCTCAAGGAAGATAATCAGTGATTTGAAAGTAAATGGACTTATGGTAATTTCTGTACAACTGCTTATGAACATGAAATGAATATGTATTTTTAGATATATAGGCATAGATGCATAGTCTTTTGGGGAACTGCATATAAGCTATTTGATTCAATCTCTAAAAAATTCTGAAATTTTTCTTGCTCTTGATATAAATGCTCAGCTATAAATCTAAGATAAGATCCAGATGACATTTCTTGTACTCCAGTGGAAAGTTGGAATACCCATTTATAATGATGATGATGATGATGATGATGCTTAAAAATGCTGTGAGTTTCCTTACCTCAAAGCATCCAAGTATTCTTTTTTTCAAACTTAAATTAATTTATAATTGAACGTTGTGTAGAACTCTAAGTTATAGCTTAAGTGAAAATTCAGTAAATTCTAGGGTAAATTTGGATAGTACTTTGAAAACTATAATGAGCATATCATTCACTTGGGAATCTTGTTAAATGCAGATTCTGTTCAGGACAAGAGCAGGACCTGTGTTTCTGCATTTCTAGCAAGTTCCCAGATAATGCCAAAGCTTGTCTATGGACCAACTTTGAGTAGCAAGAGACTAAGCTTTCATACCATAGAAAATCCCTTGGGCATTTACTTATTTTTTTGATACCCATTCTTGACTACCACCTAAGACCAACAATCAGAATTGATGGTTTGGAGTCTGGGCATAAATATTTCTTAAAAGGTTGAAGTTGATCATGATGTTTAGACAAACTTGAAAATCATAGCTCTGGAACATATAAGTCATGAATAAAATATCTTTATGACATTACTTAGAGCTAAAATAATATGGGCAGTAGGACTTATGGATACAGTTCTACTGTATCCGTATACAGTATACAGTATAATCTCAATGTATTGGGAAGAATTATAAGACAATTTGCTTTTTTGATACTGGCTTAATTTTGAGCAGAAACTGACAGAATGGAAATTGTACTAAATTATACTGACTTGCATGGCAGCTTTGTGATAATGGGGCTATTGATGAGGCAGACCATTAAATTCATTTTCACTCAAGACCAAAGCAAGGATTTGAATGGAAGTTTCCAGAGATGAAAAATGAACGTGTAAGCCCATTTTTATTCAAATATTAAGTGAATTAATTCATTATTTCTATAAATGGTTTTGAGATAACATGCACTCACTCAAATGACTGTAAATAGAAATTATTTTTTTTACTAGTGAAAAAATTCATTTTATGATCCTTCCACAGATAACTGAAGAATTATTTCAGAAATATACTAATTCCAATATAATGACTACTACTAACTACTTAGCATTTACTATGTGCCAGGTGTTATATATAATATATATAATATTCTTTTCACTTTATATGAGGAGAAAATTGAGAGTCAGGAAATTAAATAACTTTTCTGAGTTTGCACAGCTGGTATGTGGCAGAGACGATATTTAACCCATTTATCCAACTCAAGAGTCCAGGCATTTTTCTGTCCAGCTCATCACTCCTGGAACTGTTTGAAATGCTACTTAGTGTGTTAATTCATAGAATCCTCATAGGATACAAGCTGAAACACATATGAACTATTTTAAAACTCACTTCTTTTAAATTTGCTTTATTTAAAAAAAATTGTACTTCATGTGTTTTTTCCAAATAATATATACTCATTTGTGCACTATTAACTTTTTACCAATGCTGCCTTTATTATAGAAATTATAAGCCTAGGTATGTAGGTAAGGTTACACATTTCAGTCTAGGAAGTCATGGAAGCTCACCTATAATTAGTGACTCTAAAAAATGTGGGCCTAGTTCTTCATACTATCAGCAATTCTAATGCCTCCTTTCATGTTTGACTTCGAAAGTTTGCTCTAAAAAGATGATGTGGACTGCCATGCAGATATATTAGAGATTATACATATATAACCTGAAAAAGAAAGAGCCAAATTAGAAATAAATCACATAAAACTAAATTTCATATATGTACCTAATAAAATATTTCAAAGAAAATCAAATACATAGTTTTGTTTGAAACATTATATATATACAGATATATAAATAATTTAAAGTGTATTTTTGTGCATGTTTAAAAAACTATACATAGCTTAAGCATAACATTAAAAACTATACATATGTATGTAAATATGTATTTTTCTTTTAAATGTTTTATCATGAAAAAATTCAAACACATACACAAAAGTAACATTAATAATATAACAAATCTCCATGTAAAACTCACATAATTTTATAATTACTATTAACCAACCAGTTTTGATTTGTCGATAACCCTCTACTCGTAACTACTTGTTTTATATATAACTACGCTCCTCAGAATATTTTAAAGAAAACTTCATCATCAGTGTTTATGTTTAAGATAAGAAATTTTTACCATGATGATGTTATCATTATTACACCTAAATAATTTAGTTATAATTTTTAAATATGGAATGTCTACTCAGTGTTCAAATATCTCTAATTGTATTACAATCTGCTTCCCTCTCCATTTCCTTCTTCTTAAAAATCTAAAAAATTTGATTATATGAATCAGAATTTTTTAAAAATTAAGACATGATTAGTTTGCTATATTTTCTTTTTTCTTTTCTTTTTCTGTTTTTTTTTTTTAGTTTCCTATATTTTCTAAGACCCTTTCAATCCATAATTATGCCCATCAACTTTCCTTCCTATATCTTTTGTTACTGTTGTAAAATACACTGATATATTTTTCTCTGTACAGCTTCCTATGCTTTGAAGTTTCATAATCTTCAGCCACATGTTATTCTTATGCATTTTTCTTTGTTCCATACATTTCCTGTAAATTGGCAATTAGATCTAAGGGTTTATAAAATTTAGGAAAAAGAAAGTTTTTGGTGAGACTATATGTCTTGAGGAGGTATGTATTATTTATGTCTTTTTTCATGACATTAAAAACTCTTGATGAGAACTGCCTAGATCCAATAACTCATTAAGGATTCCATAATGGTGATATTCTTTCATTCTTATTCATTTATTGACTGAATTAATCTACACATTTCTTTTAATTATTTACTCATTGGTAAGTCTGAAGGACATTTCACACAAGAAAGTAAAATATACTTACAAATCTCCAAAATAATTACTTGATTCCCCATCACCATCCAGAATACTTATAAGGATGTTTTGTTTTGTTTTGTTTCTTTTCCTTTTTAGCATCATTATGAACTTATGGAATTAAACATACTTAATTTGTTTCAATTTAGCACAGCCTATAGTAGGAGCCTGTTTTCTTTGGCTCCGGATCTTGAATGCTTTTGTTATGCCTATAATAGTTTTAATGCTTTCTTTGTTTTCTCTTGCCAAAAAAGGTCAGAGCTACATTGATACATTGTTTTTAGACCTTCCTTGGGAAGAGAGATAATCAAATGTATATATAGTTTTAAAAGATATGAGTTCATATTGACATTTCAAAATGAAATTCGGTAACATAGAGTTTTATCCCAATGTTACATATCTCGGATCTCTTCTTTCTTCCAGGCTGAAAGTCCCAGTTGTAAACATCAACTTAAATAGTCATTTGCTTTATCCTGTATACTCAAAAAAAGACTCAGAATAAAACAAAGTAAAAATGTAGTCACAATATTATTACTACTGAAAGTAGTTTACAAAGTAAGCTTATTTTTATTTGTCCATAGGTTTCCATTTCATTAGAGTTGTATAATCAAGTTACAGTATATTAAAGTAATTTGAAATAAATGGTTTTTGTGTAGTTATGTCACCAGTTGGATGGACACATGATTAGTTTAGTTGTTTTATTTCATTTACAATTTCAGGGTCTTAAATTTTAAATTATGTAAAATGCATGTTACAAAGTCAAACTTTAAAATCAAAATATGTTCCAATAAATCTAGCTTTTATTCCTGGGGCTTCCAGTTGATTTCATCTCTTCAGTTTATATGCACATTAAAAAAATAATGTTCTTCTTATTTTCATATTATTTAGTACTGTTCTCGTGTTTTATAATGAGTCCCACACTTTTTCTCAGCAAGAAAAGGTTCACTTCTGTGAACAATATTGAAATTAGATAGAAACCATGTCTTCCCCTCTACTATTTCCTCATCTCATTTCACATAATATGCTTGCAATTATAGTTAAATCAGTGAATTTATCCCAGTTTCATATACTCTCATCTTTTTGTCCCTTTTTTTCAAATTATGTGATCAGAGCATAGAGCCATGATATTCTATACTTTTACTCATCACTTAGTTCTGCAATAATTTATGTGTATATAATTAATTATCATAAATCCATAAATCAGTGTCTCTTTAGCCTTGGAAATCTTCATCTATGAAACTCATACTCAGAAATAGATTAACAAAACATTCCTAGGTTTCTTCCAGATTGAAAGCAATGTGTCTTCAGTTTTATACCTAAAGGTCTTCTTAATTGGATATAAATACTTTTGCTTACTCTTTCTTTTCTTGAGTAACTTAAACACATTATTCCAATGTCTTTGAAATAAAGAGTTGCTGCTAACAAACAAACAAAAGCAGAAAACTTCTAATAATAATAATCTGTTCATTGTTTTATTACCCCTGACTTGCTGTTTTCAGCTGGTATTTTTTTTTCCTTTTCCTTTTTTCTTTCTTTCTTTTTTTTTTTTCATTAAAGTTCAGTAATTTTACTAAAATGTTCTCAGTTTTGGTCATCTAGGTTTGATTTTTTTTTTCAGGTATACAGTTTGTTCTTTCAATATATAGGTTAAAGTTCCCTTTTATCTTCAGTAAAGTTTTCTTTAATTATAGTTTTTATACTTGTTCTTTTCCATTAACTTGTTGTACATCTTAAGAAACTTCTATTATATGTATATTTTATCTTCTTTGCCTATGTTCTCTACCACTTTCTCTGAAGTTTTATTTTTATCTCATTCTTTATTGTTTTTAAATTTTGAAAAATTTCATCCTTCCCATTTACTCTTCCCAAGGAACTCACCATTTAACTTAGTTGCTCTTTTACTTAATTTTGTTCACACTTCATTTCTGAAATAACTCTTTCCTCAATTTTAAAATATTATTTTCCTCAGTTTCATAACCTCTTTTGAGATATTTTACATAGTTGCTTCAATTTTCTTATGATGATTTTTGTGATTCTTTCATAGGCTTTTCCATTTTCTCAATTTCTTTTGCTCTGTTTTGAAATATACATTATTATTATTATTTTTTGTTTCTTGGACATTTCTTTCTAGTGTGCTTTCCTTTTGCATAAAGATGCAATTTTTTACCTTATAATAATATTGTGTAAGATTTGACTGTAATTATTTTCTAGTTTCAGGAGTAGGGTGGATCAGCATCACATTTCTCTAGAAATCTCTAACATTGTTTCTCTATAAATCCCTCTTTTGTTTTGTTTTGTTTTGTTTGTTTTATTTTTGTGAAGTGATCAAAATATGGCCTAATACTTCTGAGACATTTTTCCATTTTATCTATTATTATGCTGACACCACCCATGCCAAAACTTTCAATAGTTAGAACACATCTACTTACCTCTTATAGTTCATGGGGATGCCTTTTTGTTTTTTGCTAAACATTGTATTTTTTTGTTTCATTTTGCTTATTTTATTTTGTAAGTTATATGGGAAGATTTGAAGAAGTTAAAAAACTTAACTGCCCCTTCTACTATCTTTTCCTTAGTATCCTAAAGCACATAAATATCAGTGTACATTGGTCATTCTTGAAGCATTATTTTTTTATTGTGTGTTCCCAGGAACATTAGTGTATCGAAAGTTTAATTGTTTATGTAAAAATCATGAGGTTTGGGGTTAAGTTAAAATTTAAAGTCATGGAATAAACAAAATTGAATCAATGCCTTCACTATATGACTTATCAGAATCTTCAATATGCTGATATGCCATGTGGTTCTTCAATGGGGGACTATGTTTTGCTCCATTACCCAAAATTACTTAAACTTGGGACTCACTTTTTTCTCATGCATCATTAGTTCTGCATGAGTAAATGGAGCCTTAAAGTAATTTTTTCAGCACTTCCAACCGTGCCTGGCCCTCTTTAGCTCACAACCAAGAGATAGTCTTGTTGGACTGCTGATGCTCTGTTAGTGAAATGTTTTGTGGTGATCATAGTTTCAGTGTTTATCAGCTGGCCTCATAAACTTTACCATCAATCACTATTGTCTTGCAACTTTCTGCTTGCTAGGATTACTATAGAGCCTACCTTGAAAAGATGAGATGTTGAAATTATATTTTCATAAATAATATTTCTAAGCATGGTAAATGATGTTTCTTGTCTTTGAGAGTGAGTGAAACATTAGAAGACACCATTTTCCTATTAAATCACAAGTTTTATGGGAGATACTATGGCATTTCCTGTGGTTTAAAATACAGCAAAACATGATCATGGTAAAAGTGGAAGTTTTTAGTTTTGTTTATTTATTTTTTATTTTGTAATAGATTTTATTTATTTATTTGACAGACAGACATCACAAGTAGGCAGAGAGGCAGGCAGAGAGAGAGAGAAAGGAGGAAGCAGGCTCCCCGCTGAGCAGAGAGCCTGATGCGGGGCTCAATCCCAGAACCCTGGGATCATGACCCGACCTGAAGGCAGAGGCTTTAACCCACTGAGCCACCCAGCTGCCCCTATTTTTAGTTTTATATGGGCACTGATTTGATATGGTTTATTTCCAATATGTGGCAGAACAATGCTAGTTTATAGAATTTATGCTTAAATGTATAATTATTTCAACATAATGTTTTTTTGTGGAGGCCAAGTAAGATTTTTTTTTAAGTGGGTTAAAATAATAGGATTTTGTAAAGGTGGTTCTGTTAGCTAGGCATGCAGTCATTTCTTCTTCCCTACATTCTTTCCTCCCCTTTTCTCTCTTCCTTCTTGTGTTCCTTTCTTTTTTTTTTTTTTCTTAAGATTTTGTTTATTTATTTGAGAGAGAGCACAAGGCAGGGAGAGAGAGAGCACAAGCAAGAGAGAGAGTACCAGTGAGAGAGAGAGCATGAGTGAAGGAGGGCAGAGGGAAAGGGAAGATAGACTCTCAGCGGTGGGCAGGGAACTTGACATAAAGCTTGAACCCAGATCCCTGGGATCATGACTGGAGCTGAAGTGTGATGCTTAACCTACCAAGCCACCCAGGCACCCCCTCTTTGTGTTCCTTTCTCCAACTAAGTATCTCCAATGAGAAGTATATACAGTATGTTGTCAGAGAAGGTATTAGAATAAAGCTGCCTGGGGATGCCTGAGTGGCTCAGTCTGTTAGAATAAGGCTGCCTGGGTTCTAATGAAAACTCTCTTATTTATTAACTGTGTGATTTAGGGAAATCTTCTTAATCTCTCTGTGCCTCAATTTTCTTAACTGAAAATAGAACTCAAATAACATCTACCTCATTCACTTTTTGTTTGTATTTAGTACACTGTTCTGTAGATAGTCCTCAGGCATACTAGAGCAGAGTACATGAAAAATAAAAGCATCCTTACACATTTATTGATTTATTCAATAATTCAACCAGGGATTTATTCATCCATACACAAATATTAATACAGCACCCCTGTGAACAAAGCACATTACTAACAACTTGGATTAAAATGATAAACAAGGGACGCCTGGGTGGCTCAGTTGGTTAATCGGCTGCCTTCGGCTCGGGTCATGATCCCGGCGTCCTGGGATCAAGTCCCACATCGGGCTCCTTGCTCGGCAGGGAGCCTGCTTCTCCCTCTGCCTCGGCCTGCCACTCTGTCTGCCTGTGCTCGCTCATTCTCTCTCTCTCTCTGACAAATAAATAAATAAAATCTTTAAAAAAAATGATAAACAAGACAGACATGTTTTATTTTAGGTACTTAGCAATGTGATTTGCATATAGGGATGCTCTTCCTGAGAAATATGTGAAAAATACATTTAAATGACTCCAGCCTTTACAAATCCTTTATGAAAAATTCCTCCAAATAGTGATAAATATGATAAAGTACCATTGCTGAATTATTTGCTATATGCCAGTTTTACTAAGGTTTTCAATTGAATTACATCTGTAAGATTTTGCAAGGTAGGCAAGAGAAAAGAACTCTACTTATGTTTAGTTAAAAAGAAAGAATTACTTAGAAAAAAAAACTTGTGGAAATTCTCAAAACTGAGAAAAGTTTTAAAGACCTTGTTTGAGAAAATAAGCATGGGTATTTAGAGGCTTAGGCAACAGAATCAGAGTCAAGATTATGTCATGGTTCTTGGGCTCAACATTTACAAAATGTGCTCATAATACCTATAAAACAAAATGGCTAATGTTTTTGAGGTATCTGCAAATAGTGGTTGTATTTCCCTTTCCTTTTGCAATTTTGTTTAAAGAAATGAGTGATTGTTTTTTAATGTTTAAAGAAAGAGTTGTTATTTTAATTTTTTAAACATAACAGTTACAACAAATTTATATTTTATTATTCTACTTGATACTATGAGGGAGATTGATATTAATGAAATAATGTGTCCCTTAAGCAATTAAAAATCAGAACTGGAATTCAAACTTTATGAAGGTAGTACCACTCAAAGATATTATAAGCACTAAACAACATAGTTGCTTTTGCCTTAAAGTGATCCTTCAAATGTCCTTAAGAGAAAATCACGGCTCTTCTAAACTCTTGGAATAATTAAGACTTCTGTGTAAACATCAAAAAGGAGGACAAATATATCTCCTATATGAGACAAGAATCCAGCATCCCAATGAAGATCAATGGTCACTTTCATCTCAGGCTTTTGTAGGACTTCACTGTAGAGTTGTCTACTATAATTTGCCTTTCTTTAATCATTAACTGTTACTCATCCTAAGGCAGTGAAAACTGAATGGCTAAATTTTCAAAGCTTCAGTTTAGTCATAGACGATAATAATAACAAAACATGTAATAGTCAAGTCTGACACCATGATACAGAAATCACTGAGCAATCATCAGCCCCAAGGGACACTGACTGACTCTCACAAATCTCCAATGACAAAGGGTTTTATGGAAGTTTGCATCATTTAGTTCTAAAAGCAGAGACACCTTCAAGGCAAAATGGCTCTTACTACTCCCTGAAAAGTCTCGATTTTGGACTTCATCTATTTGATATAATTGTTTCGGGTTTTTGAGATTTGGAGTGAACTATGGAACTCTTGTTTTTCTTGGTCTGGAAAATTGACTAAATAGACATCTTGTTCAGGGGCGAGTAATGAAGAGAGATTGGATTTTTTCATGAGATAGACTGGCTTCTGAAGAAAAGTAATGGAGTTATTCCCTGAGATGGATGTGGTTGATATGTTCTTATCAGTGAAATAATTGAAGTAAATTCCAAAGGACCAGTTCTTTTTGATGATTTCCATCATTATGAACTTGAAAGGTGAGCCTCTGAGTGTATTTTGCTTTTAAGGGTTTTTTTTTAAATGAAAAGTTGTTAGAGATTTTTTTTTCATTTCTTATATAATTTTAATATTAATGTATTTTATTCATTATCTAAAAACTAAGGATCTATAGATGTAGAATATGTTTTTGGTGAAAAAAACCCTGTAATTGTGTAATTCAGAAATAAAAAGTTGCATTTTGGGTTATCTCTAACATTTTCTCTGCATATTTATTCAATTTTAGAAAAATAAGATAATACTCTCTACTGTCAACTACTTTATATATTATTGATAATTTCCTTATCTACATGGATATCAATACAATAATTTTTAATGACTGCTTTTATTCCATAGTAAAGTTATATCATAATTTATGTGTTCAAGTCTTTATTGATGAATATTAGGGTTGTCTCAGTTTTTCAGTATTGCTGAATACCTCTCTTAGCATCTCTGAAAATAACTCTTTTAAAATTTTCTGAGATTTCTCTTAGAGTAAATTCATTGATGTGCGATTGTGTATTTTCACTATAGACAATACTGACAAATGAGCATAACTAATGGTGTTATCCTAATTTTATTCCCTCTCAATTTGATAAGAGATGCTTAAATATTATAGTTATGATTATTTTAATCCTAAAATAAAATGTTAATTTCAATTTCTAATACAAAATATGAAAATATTTTAGTAAATATTTGCATTTTTTGCATTTATAATTATAAATTGCATTTATAATTGCATTTATAATTCTTTACTTTGCTCATTTTCTCTGAGAAACTCATCTTTTCCTTATTGATTTATGAAAGTTTTTAAAGAAATCATCACTTATTCAATTTGACTTCACAAATATTTTCTTTGTGTCCCATTTTTTCCTACCATCACCATCTCCATAATCTGTTCTTCTGCTGTGAAAACATCCCTTGGGATATGCCCACACTATTATTACTGCAAGTTAAAAGAAAAACTATGCACAAACAAGCAACAAATCATTTCAATCCTAATTCTTTCCCCATTTACAGCTATATTTTCAACAAAATTCCTGAAAAGAATTTTCTAGAATTGTGTTTTTCTTTCCTCTGTTCTATCTTAAATCTTCACCACTCCATCAAATCTTCTTTCTCATTTTTAAAAAGACTTCTTTGCTACTTCTAAATAACAAATTCTCAGTTCTTGCCTTCCTTGAACCAATGGAAGCCTTTGACATATATTCAATCCTCTTCCTCTTAGAATGCTTTATTTACTTCTCTTCTTTTTCACTCTTCACTCCTGGGCTCTTTTGCTTGTCTTCTCTTCATCTTTTTTTTTTTTTTTTAATTTGATTTATTTATTTGACAGAGAGCGAACGCAAGTAGGCAGAGAGGCAGACAGAGAGAGAGGAGGAAGCAGGCTCCCTGCTGAGCAGAGAGCCCAATATGGGGCTCGATCCCAGGACCCTGAGATCATGACCTGAGCTGAAGGCAGAGGCTTTAACCCACTGAGCCACCCAGGCGCCCCTCATCTTTTTTTTTAGAGTGCTTCAGGAGTCAATCCTTGATGATTACAGCTTTGTAATAGAGCTTGAAATCTGGAATTGTTATGCCATGAACTTCGGTTTTCTTTTTCAACATTCCTTTGCCTATTCAGGGTCTTTTCTGGTTCCATACAAATTTTATGATTGTTTGTTCCAGCTCTGTGAAAAATGTTGATGACATTCTGATAGGGATTGAATTGAATGTGTGGATTGCTTCAGGTAATACAGATATTTTAACAATAATTGTTCTTCCAATCCTTGAGCATGGAATGATTTCCTACTTCTTGGTGTCTTTCTCAATATCTTTCATAAGTGTTCTATAGTCTTCAGAGTAAAGGACCTTTACCTCTTTGGTTAGGTTTATTCCTAGGTATCTGATGTTTTTTGGTGCAATTCTGAATTGGACTGATTCCTTGATTTCTCTGTCTTCTGCCTCCTTGTAAGTATATAGAAATGCAACTGACTTCCATGCATTGGTTTTATATCCTGTGATTTTGCTGAGTTCCTGTATCAGTTCCAACAATTTTTATAGGGAGTCTTTTGGGTTTTCTACACAGAGTATCATGTCTTCTGCAAAGAGTGAGAGTTTGACTTCTTCTTTGCCAAATTGGATGCTGATAGGCTATCTTTTATTTCTCTATTATAGCTTATTACATATTTATAGAAGTTCTTTATATATTGCTTACTTACCTTTTTTCAGTCACTTAATTTCTTCCAGGATTTTTGTCTTTATGATTTTTTTTATTAAATAGAATATTTAGCTTTTGATATGTCTAAATCTATTACTCTTATTGACTTCTGCTTTGAGAGACTTGTCTAAGGAATACTTCCTCTTTGTAGAGGTCATATACATTTTATAATTTCTTGTAATAGTTATAAAGTTTACTTTTTAATTGGTGTTCTTATTAGAACAAGATCTGTAATTTAGTTTTTGAAAAATTTTTGAGATAGGATCTCATCACTATATGAAAAGTTAGTTACTTACAACATCAGATACTAAGTGGTTTACTTTTTTTTGCTAGTTTCTTATTCAGTTTCCATATCTGTTTATATACGCTCTGTTTTTTCTTTGATCTGTTTGTCTGTCTTTGCTAATTTGAGACTTTTGCAGTTAATTAATACATGTTGGGCCCAATATCCTCTCATTATATTTTTCAGATTTAGTTTGACTATTTTGAAATTTATTGTGTGTAGGAGTCAATTTGGGAAATGACATGATAAATGATATTGAGATTTTGTTCCATTGAATTTGTATATTAACTTGAGGTCTAGTCAACATTAATAACATGGTGTCTTCTCATTTGTGAGTGGGGTACATGTATCATTTATTCACATCTTTGTTATAGCATTTGATATCCTATAATGATTTTTAACATCATATGTTAATTTTTTCATTTTATTTTATCTTATTTTCAGTGTTCCAGAATTCATTGTTTATGCACCACACCTGGTGCTCCATGTAATATGTGCCCTCCATAATACCCACCACCAGGCTAACCCAATCCCCCATCCCCCTCCCCTACAAAATCCACAGTTTGTTTCTTAGAGTCCACAGTAAATTTATTTTTATATGTTCCATAGTTTTATTAAATTTCTTTGTAAATTGAACCAGTTCTATTTTAAAAAAATATATTATTCTAAATTTAAAATAATATTATATTAGCTATAGCTGATACAATATCTATTGATTTTTATGTATTCATTTATCAAAGTATAATAAAATAACTAAAATGCCCAAATTATAAGCATAATGAAATTCCACCAAGTGAACACACCAAATCAAGGAATAGGACAATTCAAGAACCTCCAAATTCCTCTACTGTCTTCTCCCAATTACCATCCTCACCACTTCCAAAAATAACTACTATGTTAATTCCTAACATATAGATCAGTTTTTCCTGATGTTGAATTTTTTTTTAAAGATTTTATTTATTTGATAGACAGAGATCACAAGTGGCAGGGAGGCAGGCAGAGGCGGGGGGAGGAGGGGAACAGGTTCTCTGCTGAGCTGAGAGCCTGATGTGGGGCTCGATCCCAAGACCCTGAGACTATGACCTGAGCTGAAGGCAGAGGCTTTAACCCACTGAGCCACCCAGGTGTCCTGATACTGAATTTTATATAAATGGAATCATACAATGTATATTCTTTGTGTCTGTTTATTTTTTGGTCAATCATAGTGTAGTCAAATATTACAACCACCATCGGTGTGTCTATTTCTGATCTTCTCATTCTGCTCTTTTTGTCTATTTATATATGTTCTTGTAAATCCCATGCTTTCTTATTTTTTTATGTTTATAATAGGTCTTAAGATCAAATAGTATAAGTTTTGAACTTTTTTATCATTGTCATGACTATTCTAGATACTTTGCATTTTACTATAAATTTTAATACTAGTGGATAAATATCCAAAAAGAATGATTTGGGCTTTCATTGGAATTGGATTAAACTTATATGTCAAATTGAGTACAAGTGAAATCTCTAAATTTCTGAATTTTCCTATTTGGGAGAATAGAGCTACCTTCTGTCTTGTTTAATTGCTCTCATGAATGTTTTTTATTTTCCTTACACAGATCTTGGCCATCTTTTGTTAGGTTTATTCCTAGGTATTTGGTGTTTTTGATCCTATTATAAACGCTATTTCTTTTTTTCTGGAGTATAAAGATGCAATTATTTTTATGTATTGACTTTTTTTATTATTATTTTGGATGTGAGGTACTTTTGTTTGCAAACATTTTATAAAATGTCAAGTCCAATATATTTGGTTTTTGAAAAACTATGTCTAAAATAAGACTCAGAATTTCTGTATCCTGAAAATTTGTGAAAGACCCTGTCATATCATAGGTAAACTATAAATGATTGTTGAATGAACAATAATTCTCTTTACAATGATTATGTGTAACATCATTTATTAAATGTTTCTTGAAAATAAATCTTGGAGGCTTAACACAACCATTTTATGTAACATCAGTGAAGTAAGTGTTGTTAAATGCTTATATATTTTCCCCTTTTTCTTTACTAACTATGTGCTGACTTTGCTTGAAGAAGCTGTGTGCCTAGACTTAAGTGTTGGATGATGGCTCCCTTATAGTTAGAAAGAACTTCTGGACAATGATACCTAAGGTGTAACCTGATATCTTATTGAAAGGAGTCAGAAATGTCTAGATCTTCCCTTCCACTTCCACTAGTCTCTGACCTTGGACTTGGTGTTCTGAGCTATAGAAATTATTGCAATAATAAGTCAACACATGTGAGGTGAGATGCTAACATGCTTTTGGTGGATCAGGGAGGTAAAAATAAATGGGGCTACAGTGTCATCACTGAGGATCCAAAGGAATGCCAGAAACTGTCCCCAAATTTATTCATTTGTGAAGAAAAGAAACCAACTTTGTTGAACTTACTGCTCTTCAGTTATCCTTTACTCGAGGAGGAATGCATTTCTAACTGATATGCTTAGTTTGTCTCACATTTTCTCAGTCTTGTGACAGGGCTCACTTAACATTGGATGTGAATACATGTCTGTGTGTATGTGTGTATTTTCATTACAATTTAAGACTTATTGAGCAGTGACTATCATTCAGAAAGATATTTATCTTAGTTATACAAATCTTTACGCTAGTCAAAATTTCAAACACAATTGCTAATAAATATTAAAAATGATTATAAAGAGTAATGAGAATGTATTTATTATATACTAAGTAAACCAAAAATCAATTTAATTGTTTACTTCTTGTTGATATTGTACATACTATTTTATTCTTTCATATAGAGGATTATTTTTTCATTTCAAATTATTTTTAAACAATTCCATAATGTTCTTTATACATCAGTTAAGTACTTTCATATTTACTGCAGGAAAAATACCTTAACTTTGGGGTCTTGCTCTGTGCATTAAATTACATTTGTAAATGCTTCACTGAACAGTATTTTTCAAATATAATCCACATATAGTAATCATGTTTAAAATATAATTTTTCATAGTTATGACCCATCTGCTCAATACTGATAAGAAGTTCAATAAAGCAGGCTGTAAAAATCAATGCTGTTAAATGTTTATTAATTATCTAACACATTGCTTAGCTTACTGAGCACATCTAATACCCCAATACATATTTCAAGGTATGTATGGAAATTTTGTACTTAGGTTTAAAGATACATTTTAAGCATCCTTTCAACTTCTCTTAATCCAAATTTATAAGCATTACACTTATTCCATTTAATCTGATCTTTCATTAAGGATACAATTTTGCTAAAGGTAAGGCAGACAATTTCTATCTGGGGCAAAAGAATCTTAAAAGTACATTGTACATTAAAAACCACTGAAGCATAATGGGCTAAACTGCACATGGACCAGATTTCAACATTTGCCAAAATTATCAGTAAATTTAAGACTCATTCTCATTTTCTCAGCCATTATTTTAAACTCCAGGAACACCAGGAACTTGATTTAATCAGTCAATAAGACATAAAGCATTCAGGTCAAGTAGATCAGCACAGAAATGCTTCCTGGTTCCTTTCATTCTCATCTCAGGGAGGCATTTTGTCACTAAGATTATGAGTGCGTGAGTTCTAAAATTATTTCTCCCTCCAAACTACACTGATATGTTTTAAAATGGTAAGAAAAGTAATGACACTATTAAGGAAATGACAATGGAAATGCAAAGGCTATAATGTCTGCCAATAGCCTCCCCCTTTTTCCCTCTATTTTTACTTCATGATCCTCACTTCATTTCTGCCCCTGCCCCTGCATCTAACTTAATGTCTTAGCATCTAACATAATGCCTTAAATTTAGTATCATTAAAAAATGCATATTTTAAAAAGTATGTTGGCTTTGTTGAAATATATGGTCACAGTTCTCAGGTCAAGCTCCTGAGGTGAGAAGCTAACATGTTTTTGGTTAGTAGGTGTGTTTTGACCTAACCATTGTCTCTTTCTGTCTTAATATACTATCTAGTAATAAGTTTATAAGTTGTGACCTAAAATGACCTGATAAAAACCTAGTCACATAATGCTTTTCCAAATAATAATGCCTAAAATTCTGTAATTAGGGATTTATGTCTTGGAGTCTTGAAGTCTGTGAGAAGTCTAGAAGTTTTGCTTGGACTATTTCGATGGCCTAACCACTGCTAGTTTCCTAGCCATTCTTCATATAGATGTTAGGATGAGCTTTCCATAATTTGCACATTTGATAATTTCTTTCCTAGTATAAGACTGGTGGCTCTTCCATTCCCTGAAGGATAAAATAAAAACTGCATAGTACCATCCACATGGTCTTCATGTGTTTGCCACAACTTTTCTTCACAGGTTTGCCTCCATGAACCCTACATTCTCTACCCATCCACTGATGTGGCCTTCTCCATCATGCACCCTCTATTCCTTGCCAGTCCACTAATGTATCCTCTAACTAGGTGCTCGATATTACACTCCCATTATCTGTGTACCCTCCATTATGCATCCTATATTGTCTTGCTATTGAACTTCTCACTGTTCCCCATGTTATCTCAAAACCTTTATGCCATATGCCTAGGATATCCTCAACCCAACCCTTACTGCCTGATGAACTCTACTCGTTTGAAAAATCAAAATTCATCTCTTTCTCTAAAGGTTTTCTGACATCTGGATTTTCTATCCATCCCTAACCCTATACAGCCATTCCACTCCCCCATTTTAACTCTGTGTTGGCATACTACAGTATATTATACATACCTATATTTCAGTGTCTTTCCATTTTTAATATAATTGAATTACATTTTTAACACAGTTTAATATCCTATTATGGCTAAGTTTAAGAAAGAACTCACTTAAAAATGTCTGCCACAATAAATTATCCTGTATGTATTATTTGTTAATTACTAACAGCTAGAAAAGGGATTTAGATAAGCTAAGTCATTGAGAGACAACTCAGGATTCTTCTTAGGAAAATTTCCTTGAGTGGTAAAGAGAAAATAGTCATATTTATTCCTAGCTTGAACAAATAAGACAATAAGAAAATAAGCATATTAAATTTAACCTACAAAGCACAATCTTCAGGTGCCATGTTTTCAGGACTTGATCTAAATACCATAAATTCTGGCTAGTTGTCCAGAAGTAAAAGTTGATTTTTACATTCTAATCTGTCTCTGCTGTGAGACAGTCTCACTAAACGTTTCCTACTCCAAAATGGGTCTTTTAGGGTCCTCGACTTTGAAGAGGCAGAGCAGTTTCCAGGCAATACTGTGGTTGTATTTGCATGGTATCTCTGAGGGTGGTGTGTGTGTGTGTGTGTGTGTGTGTGTGTGTGTGTGTTTTGGAGATTTATTGATGTTGCCTGTTTATATCTTCAATATCTTACAAATCAAGTGGACATTATCTAAAATGCATTCATTTTTACCAGGGGCTTTATTATCATGTTTCCTTTTGAATAGAAGGGTATTACTGTTGAATTAAAATTAATTGTCTTTTTAAAGTAGGTAATTTTGGTAGGATAAAAGATAGAGCAATATAAAATATGTAAAACAAAGTAATAGAATTATCACTTGAAGAATATAAAAGATTATTTTTCATAAAATATTAATTTTGTTTATATTTTATTTATAATCAAGTGGACCACAAACGTAGCATATTCATTCTCCAGTATAATTACTACAAAGAAAACTTAAACTGCTAACAGGAGGCTAAATGCTTGGGGCAATGTACTGCTGATGAATGACTATGGGATGATAAATGAATCTCATTCTAAATTCTGTCAATGAAATAAATCACTAATGTCATCACTTTCATTAATATATTAACATTCCACTAAACCAATATACCTTTTACTTGTCTTTTTCAGGGAAGCCTTTTCATTTTAGTCATATTTATCTTGAGCTTTATGGAACTGGAAAACTGTTATTGATTGTGGTCAGTCTACACAGGAAAGTCCTTTGGTAGGCATCTTTTATTGGGAATTGGTCTTTGTATCCTGACTACATAGTCATCCTTGAGGTAATGAAAACATTTTCCGCAAAATGGGCACAGTTCCTGGAAAGTATATGCCACAAAAGAGAGTTAATATTTCTTGATAGGGTGTTCAGAAGGTAGACATGGAAAAGATCTGGCTTAGTCAGAGGTGGAAATAATCACACATAAATTGGTACTATATGGGGGCGCCTGGGTGGCTCAGTGGGTTAAAGCCTCTGCCTTCAGCTCAGGTCATGGTCTCAGTGTCCTGGGATTGAGCCCCGCATTGGGCTCTCTGCTCAGTGGGGAGCCTGCTTCCCCCTCTCTCTCTGCCCGCCTCTCTGCCTACTTGTGATCTCTGTCGAATAAATAAATAAAATCTTAAAAAAAAAATGGTACTATATGAAAGTAAAATGGAGTACATTTTTTTGTTTGTTTAAAATGGAGTGGAAGTGGAAGCTTCCTCTATATCCTCCACTCAAAACTTGGAAAATTTTAAAGTGCGATAATACCCTGTTTAAGCACTTATTTTATGTAAATTTATATTATGCTAGATTAAAGAGATTAGTGTAAATTCAAATGGAGAGTTTTAGGGTGCTTGGGAAGAACTTCTACTGAAGTTTCATGAGCTCAAGCATCTGTTTCCTAAAAAACTGACAGCAATAAGAATGTTAAATAGTAAATAAAGTATCAAATAAAGTAATGCTGATAATTTTTAATCACAAACTTTTTCAACTTGGAAACACAATTTATTATAATACTTAAAACTTTTTGAAGTTTGTGTAGATAAACCAGGGAATGTTCATATTTAGTACATATTATCCACTAATTTTATGTATACATGTGTGTATTCATTCAGTCATTGGATAAATATTTATTTAGCACCTGTTATGTCCTAAGCACTGTGATAGGCTGGGGACATCATAGTGCACAAGACAAAGTCTTTGCTTTTTACATTATAGCAGGGATGATTGCAATTAACCAATAAGCATATCCATATATACTTTATACAGTAATTCAGAGACACTTTTAAAAATATTTGATTGTCTAAATGCAGATATATCTTATAATAACTATTGACCAGGAAATGAAATCAATATAAAGAGTGATACACGATTAAGATAAAGGTCTAATTTAGTTTCAAAGATCTCTTTTGTTAAATATAAAATGGTAACTGTAGGCATTAAGAGAGGATTTTGTTAGTAAAAATGGGTGGTACTTTTTCAATAGTGATTGAATTAGCTATTGTTCTGTAACAACATACTATTAAATTTCATGCTTTAAAATAAAAATAAACATATTAACCTCACAGTTTCTATAGGTTAGGAGTTATGGAGTTGCTTTGCTGGGCAGCTTTGGTTTGTCTTCTCTCACAGGATTGCAATCAGAATGTCAGCGGAGACTACGGTCATCTGAAAGGTTGACTGGAGCCAAACACTTTGGTTTCAAGGTGACTCACTCACAGGGCTGGGCAGTTAGTGCTGATTGTTAGAAGGAAGCCTCACTTCCTCAGTTGCCCTTTGACAGGCTTCATAAGTATCCATGGTTGCTGAGTTTCCTCACAGCAGGCCACTCAAGAGACTTAGACACATTGCTGCTTCTGAACATTCTATTAATTAATAGTCATGTAGTCTGGCTCTTATCAAAGAGGACGGGAATGTTTTGAAGGGACGGATGTTAGAAAATTTATGTAGGTGTTCTAAAGACACCATGTGATAAACTAATAGTACTTCTTATACATGATACGTTACAGAATAATTGAAATATAATAAATGTTAAGAATAAATCAAGATGGGTAGGATAGGATGAGAATAACAGGTTCTGCTACTTTAGGAATGGTCTTTCTCAAGAGATGGATGAGAAACTTAACCAAGTGTAAATCTCTGGTGAGAAAGTTCCTGACAGAAAAATGCTGGTGCAAAGCCTGCAAGTATCAGAGTACCTGGGTGCACTAGCAGTTAGCAAGGAAGCTAGTAGCACTGTTTTATATATTTTTCTTGAGGGTATTTTACAAGTGGTTTTAATTAAGAAATGACACTTTTACAATGTATATACTTTTTATTAATATAGAGAATAAGCGTTAGTAAGAGTGATGATTCCTTCATTAGTTTATTTGAGATTATTCTTCTATAGCATTTTCTTTTAAAAAAAATTTTTATTTGACAGAATGAGAAAGAGAGAGCACAAGCAGGGGGAGCAGCAGGCAGATGGAGAAGCATGCTCCCTGTAGAGCAGAGAGCCCGACGCCTTGTTTGATTCCAGGACCCTGGGATCATGACCTGAGCCAAAGGCAGACGCTTAACTGACTGAGCCACCCAGGTACCCTTAAAACATTTTCTATCTGAAAATGGTATTCAGAAGGACTTGTTATGCTTTCTCCAGCTTTTCTAGAAACAATTTAATAATAAATATTGGTGGGGGTATGGGTGGTTCAGATGGTTAAGCATCTGCCTTCAATTCAGGTCAATCTCCAGGTTGTGGGATTGAGCCCCATGTGGGGCTCCCTGGTCAGTGGGAAATCTGCTTCTCCCTTTGCCTCTCCCCCCTGCTCCTGCTCTCTCTCTCTCTCACTGACTCTCTCTGTCTCTCTCAAATGAATAAATAAAATATTTTTAGAAAAAAATAAACATTGGTTTTATACCATACAATTGTGTGTTTTCCATAGGCAATACTCTATGTTTTAGAATAAATTCCTTGAGAATTGACTTTATTATTTCTATATTTTAATTTCTAAATCTTTAATTTATTTCTCAGAAAGTTATCTTCAAGTTCTCCTACTTTTATTCATCCAACTCAGTAGTAAAATAAAATCTTTACTCAATTTTTCCTATAAATTTTTCCTCAATCTTTACTCAACCTTTACTCAACATCAGATCTGACTGGGCAAGAAAGAGTAGTTGCTTACTGAAAAATTATTCAGTCAGGACAATCACTTGGTATGTAGTTGGCTCTGCCAAAGGGAAGTGCCATGTTGACCAACATTACAAGTATTCCCTCAGCTCTCACTATAGAAGTGACTGAATCTGGTTTTGTAGTAATGTCTAATGACTAATCTTTATAGTAAAGGAGCACTTTCACCAAAGGTGATTTCCTTCTCTCAAAATTTCTGAGAGTTTTAAAAAATTATCTTAATTTCTATTATGTTTTTTTCTCTTTCTTTCATATGTTTGTGGCTCACTCGACATCAAGATCCAATGCAAAAATTTTAATTGCATGGATATATTGTCTATAGATACAAATATGTATATATTCTGTTCCTTCTGGTTAATTAAGTACTGATTTGTGATGACCATGATTAACAAAGAAGGTCAGTGATTTTCAAACTATGATCCCCAAATGGCAGAAGTAACTGTTAGAAATGGTTAGAAATGAAAATTCTTGGGCCCCAACCCAGAAGATGTAGGGTGGAGCCCAGATCTATGTTTCAACAGATCTTCCAGATGACTCAAGTTTGAGAACTACTGGGAGAGACAATATTAGTCTTTACTTACTGCTTCTTATATTAGTCCTACAAAAGATTTGAAGAGGCTTATTAACAACATTAAAGCTTGTGGTTAATTATTTTCAAATGATGATCAGTACATATGAACAGCAAAAACCAGATCTCCATAATAACCCCCCCTCCCAAAAAAAGGAGAAGAAGAAGAAGAAAGAATTCTTTTTGTTTGTGGTTTGACTCTCTTTACTCCACTAACTTCTCTATAATGTTAACCATCATAGAAACTGAAAATGCTTCAGGTAAACCTATTAGGGTTACCTACACTGGAAGATTTTGGGTTAAATAATCATTATTTAGGATGTCATTAAAGATATTTGAATGTCTAAATAACACTGTCAGGGCAAAAAAGTTATATAAACTTTTAATAAATTCTAACTTAGAATTCATCACTATTCTTTTCCAAAATTAAAAGAAAATTAGAGAAATGTGAATCTGCATATCCACTTTCTAACATATTCAATGAAGTATTTGCAAAATTCTTAGCATTTATATCTCACTCAGAACAAGAAAATCCAGGAACCTTCTAGAGTATGTAATGTATTGTTACTATAGGTTCTCAAATGGGAAGGGTGTATGTGTGAATGGAGAGAAAGACTTTCAGAAAGAGTAAATTAGAGATTAGGGTATATATCAGTCTCTTAGATGTAATCAGTTTGGGAAAGGTAAACAGTGTTACAAAAACAAAAGTAAATCTGTTTCAGAAAACTTTAGAAACCCTTCTTCCATTACTTTATCCTTTTTTGAAGATTCTGTTGTAGCTTTGTAAATTTCCATCCCTTCTCTGCTTTTCCTACTAAGTGTTGTTGCTACATAAGTTAAATAGGTAAATATCTCGTATCCTTAGGGGAAAAATAAATAAATCGCTGCTATATTCAAATAAGCTTGTTTTTATTCAATGTGGAAAATAATTACAGTTTTAATCATAACAGATGAACTAAAACTTCAGGGCACAATAATAATGGAGGAGCTAACATGTGGGGTAAAGAAGGAATGGATGGTTAGTATCTGGAGGCTACAGAATAGTGAAAAACATATATTAGATTGCTTTTTTTAAAAATAATTCTAAGGGAAAAATTCAAATTCTATTTTTGTATACTTAAGAAGTTAAACGATTTATCTTTTTGTTGAGGTTCTTATGTCTGGAGACATCTAGGTATAATACCATACTGTACAAAATGTATAATTAAAAATTTCAAGTAACTTTAGATGTTTTAAATGTATTACTACATTCCTGTTCTTTTAAGTGGAATTGACTAATGCAAGAACAAATTTTTGTTCCAAATAGACTAAAGTTGTCACCATAGGTGAGTTCAATAAAAAACTAAATTTTTAAAAAATTAGAATCTAAAAATTTATGAGGATTTTATTTGCTCTAGAATGGAAACATGGACATTAGAGAACTTACATTTGAGTAATTTGTGATATAGAGCTAAATTCAATTGCAGAGTAATGTTAGACTAAGACATCTGACTAGAAGGGGAGACACCCTATAGTGTCTACATGAAATATAGATGACATAGATTTTCCTACCTTCAGTATATAGACATCATAACATCTTTGTTAAGAAAAGAATTAACCTGGGGCACCTGGGTGGCCCAGTGGGTTAAGGCCTCTGCCTTTGGCTCAGGTCATGGTCTCAGGGTCCTGGGATCGAGCCCCACATCGGGCTCTCTGCTCAGCGGGGAACCTGCTTCCTCCTCTCTCTCTGCCTGCCTCTCTGCCTGCTTGTAATCTCTGTCTATCAAATAAATAAATAAAATCTAAAAAAAAAAAAAAAAAGAAAAAAAAGGAAAAAAAAACCCCAAAACCTAAAACCTAGCAACTTCAAATGGTGAAGATACCAAATGAATTGTCTTAACAAGATTACAAAACTTATTCAAGAAACTAATTACATGGCATGGAATTCAAAACTCACTAGGTAAGGTATAAACTTTTGTAGCTGGCATTTTGCTGTGATTTCAGGAGAAAAAATGAGGCAATGGCTGAAGATCATGGAAACATTCAATTATGATTTTGGGAAGGGTCAGTCTTTCTTTTACAAAATAAATAAGCAAATCATATGTCATAATTGTTTGAATAAAGGAATATTTTGGTGTTTTAGGCAAGAACTAAAATTAGCTCAAGTTCATTTGTCAGTATTTTTATTTGAGAAATTTTCATTATGACAGTCTCAACTTGTGATGCTAAGAATATCTCTGTGACGACAAAAACAGTAACAATGGACATAGAAAGTCTACAGGAGTAGAGAATTATATTATATATTATATATATTATATATTGTATGAGTCTATGGTAAGTTTATGCGGTCATACAAACCGTATCATCTCAAAATTGTATCCTTTATTTCTGTTTACTTAAAATAACTGGAATATAAAAAATATTAAGTATCTGCATTAATTTTAACTTACACATGATTGGCTTAATGCCATGGTAATTTAGCTTTTATTTTCAAAGTAGGTTTTCAACATGGTCAGTCCTAATAATGATATTCCCAGGTTTGTCTTCTGTCTTTTTAATATTATGAATATAAACACAAAAATTTCATAAGCACTTGGATATTATGAAGTAAACCAGGTAACACAAATTATAGTCATGTACAATAAAAGATAATAGGTATTCACCTGACAGTTTCTTTCTGCACATTCTTATTAATTTCACTCTAGAAATAAAATAAAATATTCTTGTATTGCAATGGAACTGTTTCTCATTTCTTTTATCTCCTCTAAATGTTCTTTTTTAAATACCTCTTAACCATTTTTACCATCTTGACTTGCCAAACTGCTTTATATATATTTTTCTTGTTTCAGAAGCAATATGATTATATGATTATTATAGAAAATTAAGAAGATATACAACTCTAGAAATAAATGTTAAGGCTAGATTAATTGTAATCTATTAAGAAGACCTGTAAACATCTTTTGATTTCTTTCATTGGAACATATTAGATCAGGGAAGTGACATAATAATATGTTAAGTAATGTTAAATAAATTTACTCTGTTGTATGCGAAGTAGAATGTAGGGGCCAGGAGAATCAGTGCCCTCGGTTAGGAGGCTACTAAGGAGTGTAAGAGAGAGAATAAAAGGCTTGCATCAGAATAAAAGGCTTTGCAAACAGCCAAAGTGGAGAGAAATGGTTACATGGGAGATGTATTTTAAAAATAGAACTAAGAGGATTTAATGGAATGGATGTAAGGTATAAAAGCAAGAAAGAGGGGCACCTGGGTGGCTCATTTGTTTAAAAGTCTGCCTTCAGATCAGGTCATAATCCCAGGGCCCTGGGATCGAGCCCTGTATCCAGCTCCCTCCTCAGTGGGGAGCCTGCTTCTCCCTCTCCCCCATGTTCCTGCTCTATTTCTCACTCTGTCTCTCTCAAATAAATAAATAGAATCTTCTTTTTTAAAAAAAGCAAGAAAGAAAGATGAAAATTATGAACCCAAACGAATGGATGTAGGGTGGAACTGCTTACTGAGATGCAGAATGCTAGGGAGGAGATAAACTGAACTTTGCCTTGGGAATGAAAAGTGTGAGATATCTAATAAGCAGCTAAGTAAAGATGTTATTGCTGGGGGGGTAAACATTTGAAGTGAAGGAGACATGAGATAATTTGTGTGGTCTTCCATGTGTAGATATATTTAAAGTCATGAAAAACATGACTAAACTCACTGAAGAGTGAGTTTTGATAGAGAAATATAGATCTATGAAGGCTAAGTCCTGATGCTCTTCAACATTTGAGGGAAAGAATCCAACAAAGAACACAGAGGGAGCACATTGTAATGGAGAAGAACTGTAGGACCATGGTGTTCTGAGGCCAACTGAGATGGTTTTCAAGATGAGACTGCAGCTGGAGCAAATAATGCTGAGAAGTGAAGTTGTATTTTCCTACTCAGACATGTTTTTAAAACAAACTTCTTAATGTTTGACATAATGTCTCGTCATTTATGTATACCATAATTTATTTAGCCAGTTCCCAAAAACTGAATACTAGTTTCCATTTATTGTTGTTGCTTTTATAAATAACATTACAAAAGCTTACATAATGTTTTCAACTGAAGAAATGAGTTCTTCAGTAGATAGAACATAGTGTAAAATTTGTTAGAAACACAAGCAAAAGGGGGAAGATCAAGAGCAGAAAAAGAATGATGAAAAACATATGTCTTTATTTCTCTTAGGCATATAGCTAAGAAAAAAATTTCTGCATATCATAGGCTTAAATTCATAAGAAACTGCCAAAAAAAAAAAAGCTTTTCAACATAGTTGTACCATTTTATATTCTCATATGACTGAACTCCTGCTCCAGTTGTTTCCCATACCTGCCTATGCTTGATATTATTATTTTAAAATTTCAGTCATCCTAGTAGAATTATAGTGGCATTTTTATTATTGTTTGAATTTGCATTTGCAACTAATAATCCTTAATAAAATCTTAGGTGTTTATTGGCCATTTAAAAATCTTTTGAAAATTGTTTTTTCTAAATTTTTTTGCCCAATTTTTACTAGAAGTTTGTTTTTTGTTAATGTATTAATGTTCTTTCTATCCTCTGGATACAATTTCCCTGTCAGATACAGGTATTGCCACTATACTCTCCCAAGCTGTGGTTCAGGAATTGATTCTATTAGTAGTATTTCTAGTTTGCATACATTTTTTATTTTAGTGAATTATAATTGATCGATTTTAAATTTTGAAATTGTATACCTTTCTGTGTCCTAAGAAATTTTTTATCTACCAATGATCATAAAGAGTTTATCTTTCTACTTTTCTGGGAGTTTTTATAATTTTATTTTGAATGAATGCTGGATTTTATAAACATGTACACATATTTTATTAAAATATCATTTAAAAATGCATACATTGAAAAGATTTTATCATTTTTATTTTGTTAATTTAAGTTACACTGATGCTTCAATGTTTTGCATTTCTGGATTTGTTTTGTTAATACTTTGTTAAAGATTTTTGCATTCCTATAAATGACTATTATTGACATAGAGCTGTCTGTGATTGCAATGGTCTTGTCTGGTTTTAGAGTCGATTTGGTTGCCTTCAAAGAAAGAGTTGAGAAGTGTTTCTTCCTCTTCTACTTTCTAAAAGAATTTGTCTAAAATTGATACTATTTCTTTTTTTTTCTCTCTCATGTATTTTTTATTTGGCAAATACAGTGCTTATTCTATATAAGGTAATGTACCAAACAAAGAGATAAGAAAACCCTACTACCCAGGAACATAAAATCTAGCAAAACAACTGAGAGCTATTTATAATTCATTACAACCCAAGGAAATTTCTGATTCTACTTTTTTTTACAAATATTTGAGAAAGGGATGCCTGGGTGAGTCAACTGGTTAAGCATCTGTGTTTGGTTCAGGTCATGATCCAGGAGTCCTGGGATCAAGTCCTACATCTGGCTTCCTCTTCAGTGGGCAGCCTGCTTCTCCCTCTGCCTGCTGCTCCTCCTGCTGGTACACGTGCTCTATCTCTGACAAATAAATAAATAAAATCTTTAAAAAAATTTTTGAGAGAATTTACTAGAAAAGCCATCTGTTCCTAAAGTTTTTCTTGTAAGAAGATATTTAATTATGAATTCAATTTCTTGGGTTAGGGATTTTTCTTTTTTTTTCCCTTTTTTTTTTTCTTGTGTCAGTTTTGGTTTATTTTCTTATATCTTATATTTTCTTAGATCACAAGTAGGCAGAGAGGCAGGAAGAGAGAGAGAGAGGTGGAAGCAGGCTCCCTGCTGAGCAGAGGGCCTGATGCAGGGCTTGATCCCAGGATCCTGAGATCCTGACCTGAGCAGAAGGCAGAGACTTTTTAACCACTGAGCCACCCAGGTGCCCCACAAATTCTTAAATTCATTTTTAATTTAGTTGTATTTATTGTGGTGACAACACATATTCTGTGTGATATAAAATCTTTGAACTTCATTGAGACTTATTTTCAGTAAACATGAAATAATTTTTTTTGTAGTGTGTGGTTATAGTGTTATTTACATATTCATTAAGTGAAGTTGGTTATTGATTTTATTTAAATAAAATATAACTTTATTTGATAGATTGTTTTTATCATTCCAAAATTTAAGAGGAAAGCCACTGAAATTTTTAGTCATTGTGGCATTTTCTTTTTCACATAGAGTTGTCAGTTTTGTTTAATGTATCTTGAAGTTCTGTTTTTAGTTGCATTTACATGTAGGACTGTTACAGCTTTCTATTAGATTGACTCACCTATCATTACAAAATATCCTTAGTAATATCCTTTTCCTGAAATATTTCTATTTAAAAATGTGTGTCTTGTAAACACATTTGACTTCTAGTTCTTAAATCTAATAAAAAAATTCTGTCTTTCAATTAAAGTGTTTTTTTATGTAATTATTGGTATGTTTGGGTCTATTATTATGCTACTTATTCTATACTTGCTCTTTATTCCATTTTTCTTCTTTCCTGACTTTTGGATTAAGTGAATATTTTTGGTATATATTTTTTATTTCCTCTAACAGCTTTTGAGTTACGTCTGTTAATTAATTCATTTTTATTTTAGTGTTTTCCTTAGGAATTACAGTATTTATATATAACATTACTCTCTACCAGTAAATAAAGTCAAATCAGTATATAAAGCGATAATCTTATAACGCTATAATACTATTTATTACTTTTCATCCCTTATGCTATATTTGTTATATCTTTGCCTCTGCATATATCATAAACTCCATAATGCATTATTTTTGTTCCTGTTTTTATTGCTGAGGTACTCAATTGTCCTTTGATGAAATTTAGATGAAAAAACCCCAGATTATTCAAAATCACCTATTAGCTATTTCAAGTGATTTTTTAAAATTATTTTTATTAGCATATAATGTATTATTTGCCCCAGGGGTACAGGAGTGATTTTTTTTAATTATTTTTATTAGCATATAATGTATTATTTGCCCCAGGGGTACAGGACTGTAAATTGTCAAGTTCACACATTTCACAGCACTCACCATATCACATACCCTCCCCAATGTCCATAACCCAATCACCCTCTCCCCACCCTCCCACCCCCCAGCAACCTCCAGTTTATTTCCTGAGATTAAGAATCTCTTGTGGTTTGTCACCCTCCGGATCCCATTTTTTTCATTCCCTAACACCTAAACCCCCCATCCTGCCTCTCAAATTTCTCATATCAGGGATATCATATGATAATTGTCTTTCTCTGGTTGACTTATTTCACTCAGCATAATACCCTCTAGTTCCACCCATGTTATTGCAAATGGCAAGATTTCATTTCTTTTGATGGATGCATAGTATTCCACTGTATATATATACCACATCTTTATCCATTCATCTGTTGATGGAAATCTAGGTTCTTTCCATAGTTTGGCTATTGTAGACATTGCTGCTATAAACATTCAGGTGCATGTGCCCTTTTGGATTACTACATTTGTATCTTTAGGGTAGATACCCAGTAGTGCAATTGCTGGGTCATAGTGTAGCTCTATTTTCAACTTTTTGAGGAACCTCCATGCTGTTCCATGCTTTTGGAACTGCATGGTGCAATGGCTGCACCAGCTTGCTTTCTCACTGACAGTATAGGAGGGTTCCCCTTTCTCTTCATCCTCTCCAACATCTGTCGTTTCCTGACTTGTTAATTTTAGCCATTTTGACTGGAGTGAGGTGGTGTCTCATTGTTGTTTTGATTTGTATTTCACTGATACTGAGTGATGTTGAGCACTTTTTCATGTGTCTGTTGGCCATCTGGATGTCTTCTTTGCAGAAATGTCTGTTCATGTCCATTTCTTGATTGGATTATTTGTTCTTTGGGTGCTGAGTTTGATAAGTTCTTTATACATTTTAATATTAGCCCTTTATCTAATAGATCATTTGTGAATATCTACTCCCATTCTGTTAGTTGTCTTTTGGTTTTGTTGACTGTTTCCTTTGCTGTGCAAAAGCTTTTGATCTTGATGATGTCCCCATAGTTCATTTTTGCCCTTGCTTCTCTTGCCTTTGGTGATGTTTCTAAGAAGAAGTTGCTGTGGCTGAGGTGGAAAAGGTTGCTGCCTGTGTTCTCATCAAGGGCTTTGATGGATTCCTGTCTCCCATTGAGGTCTTTCATCCATCTTGAGTCTATTTTTGTGTGTGATGTAAGGGAATGGTCCAGTTTCATTCTTCTGCATGTGGCAGTCCTATTTTCCCAAAACTATTTGTTGAAGAGACTGTCTTTTTTCCATTGGACATTCTTTCCTGCTTTGTTGAAGTTTGGTTGAATATAGCATTGAGGGTCCATTTCTGGGCTCTCTATTCTGTTTCATTGATCTATGTGTCTGTTTTTGTGTCAGTACCATACTGTCTTGATGATGACAGCTTTGTAATAGAACTTGAAGTCTGTAATTGTGAGGTTCCCAACATTGGTTTTCTATCCATGGACTTTTCTGATTCCACATAAATTTTAGGATTATTTGTTCCATTTCTTTGAAAAAAAAAGTGATCATATTTCGATAGGGATTACATTAAATGTGTAGATTCCTTTAGGTAGCATAGACATTTTCACAATATTTGATCCTCCAATCCATGAGCATGGAACATTTTTCCATTTCTTTGTGTCTTCCTCAATTTCTTTCATGAGTACTTTATAGTTTTCTGAGTATACATCCTTTGCCTCTTTGGTTAGGTTTATTCCTAGGTATCTTATGGTTTTGGGTGCAATTGTAAATGGGACTGACTCCTTAATTTCTCTTTCTTCTGTCTTGTTGTTGGTGTAGAGAAATGCAACTGATTTCTGTGCATTGATTTTATATCCTGACACCTTACTGAATTCCTGTATGAGTTCTAGGAGTTTTGGAGTGAAGTCTTCTGGGTTTTCTACATAAAGTATCATATCATCTGAAAGATAGAGTTTGACTTCTTCTTTGCTGATTTGGATACTTTTTATTTCATTTCATTGTCTGATTGCTGAGGCTAGAACTTCTAGTACTATGTTGAATAGCAGTGGTGATAGTGGACAGCCCTGCCGTATTCCTGACCTTAGAGGAAAAGTTTTCAGTTTGTCCCCATTGAGGATGATATTCACTCTGGGTTTTTCATAGATGGTTTTGGTGATATTGAGGTATGTACCTTCTATCCCTACACTTTGAAGAGTTTAGATCAGGAAAGGATGCTGTACTCTGTCAAATGCTTTTACAGCATCTATTGAGAGTATCATATGGTTTTTGTTCTTTCTTTATTAATGTATTGTATCACATTGATTGATTTGCAGATGTTGAACCAAACTTGCAACCCAGGAATAAATCCTACTTGGCCATAGTGAATAATCCTTTTAATGTACTGGTGGATCCTGTTGGCTAGTATTTTGGTGAGAATTTTTGCATCAGGGATATTGGTCTGTAATTCTCCTTTTTGATGGGCTTTTGGTTTTGGGATCAAGGTCATGCTGGCCTCATAAAATGAGTTTGGAAGTTTTCCTTCCATTCCTATTTGGAACAGATTCAGAAGAATAGGTATTAATTCTTCTTTAAATGTTTGGTAGACTTCCCCTGGGAAGCCATCTGGCCCTGGGCTCTTGTTTGTTGGGAGATTTTTGATGACTCCTTCAATCTCCTTACTGGTTATGGGTCTGTTCAGGTTTTCTATTTCTTCCAAGTTCAGTTTTGGTAGTTTATATCTCTCTAGGAAAGTGTCCATTTCTTCCAGATTGTCAAATTTGCTGGTGTATAGTTGCTCATAATATGTTCTTATAATTGTTTGTATGTCTTTGGTGTTGGTTGTGATCTCTCCTCTTTCATTCATGATTTTATTTATTTGGGTCCTTTCTCTTTTCTTTTTGATAAGTCTTGTCAGGGGTTTATCAATCTTATTGATTCTTTCAAAGAACTAGCTCCTAGTTTCATTGCTCAGTTCTACTGTTCTTTTGGTTTCTCTTTCATTGACTTCTGCTGTGATCTTTATTATTTCTCTTCTCCAGCTGAGTTTAGGCTTTCTTTGCTCTTCTTTCTCTAGCTTCTTTAGGTGTAGGGTTAGGTTGTGTATTTTAGACCTTTCTTGTTTCTTGAGAAATACTATATACTTTCCTCTCAGGACCAACTTTGCTGTGTCCCACAGATTTTGAACTGTTGTGTTTTCAATTTCATTTGTTTCCATGAATATTTTTTAATTCTTTGATTTCCTGGTTGACCCATTCATTCATTAGTAGGCTGCTCTTTAGTCTCCATGTATTTTAGTTCTTTCAACTTTCCTCTTGTTCTAACTTCAGAGTATTGTGGTCTGACAATATGCAGGGAATGATCCCCATCTTTTGGTACCAGTTGAGACCTGATTTGTGACCCAGGATGTGATCTATTCTACAAAATGTTCCATGGCACTAGAAAAGAAGTGTATTTTGTTGCTTTGGGATGGAATGTTCTGAATATATCGTGATGTCTATCTGTTTCAGTGTGTCATTTAAAGCCTTTATTTCCTTTTTGATCTTTTGCTTGGATGATCTGTCCATTTCATTGAGGGCATGTTAAAGGCCACTACTATTATTGTATTATTGTTGATGTGTTTCTTTGATTTTCTTTATTAACTAGTTTATATAATTGGTTCCTCCCGTGTTAGGGGCATAGACTTTAAAATTATTTGATCTTCTTGTTGGACAGACCCTTTATGTATGATATAGTGTCCTTCCTCATCTCTTATTATAGTCTTGGTTCAAAATCTAATTTATCTGATATAAGGATTGCCACCCAGCTTTTTTCTTATGTCTTTTAGCATGGTAAATCATTCCACCCTGTCACTTTAAATCTGGAGGTGTCTTTGGGTCTAAAATTAGTTTCCTGGGACGCCTGGGTAGCTCAGTTGGTCAAAATTAGTTTTTTGTAGACAACATGATAGGTCTTGTTTTTGTATCCATTCTGATACCCTGTGTCTTTTGGTTGGGGCATTCAGCCCATTTACATCCAGGGTAACTAATGAAAGATATGAATTTAGTGCCATTGTATTGCCTATAAAGTTACTGTTAACTATTTATTGTCTCTGTTCCTTTCTGGTCTACTACTTTTAGGCTCTCTCTTTGCTTAGAAAACCCTCTTCAATATTTCCTGTAGGGCTGGTTTGGTGTTTGCAAATTCTTTTAATTTTTGTTTGTCCTAGAAGCTTTTTATCTCTCCTTCTATTTTCAATGATAGCCTAACAGGATATAGTACTCTTGGCTGCATATTTTTCTCATTTAGTGCTCTGAATATATCATGTCAGTACTTTCTGGCCTGCCAGATCTCCTTGGATAAGTCTGCTGCCAATCTAGTATTTCTAATGTTGTATGTTACAGACTTCTCATCCCGAGCTGCTTTTAGGATTTTCTTTTTGTCACTAAGATTTGTAAGTTTTGCTATATGTCCACGGGTTGTGGACCTATTTTTATTGATTTTGAGGGGGCTTCTATGTGCCTCCTGGATTTTTTTTTTAAGATTTTATTTATTTATTTGAGAGAGAGAGACAGTGAGAGAGAGCATGAGAGGCGAGAAGGTCAGAGGGAGAAGCAGACTCCCCATGGAGCTGGGAGCCTGATGCGGGACTCAATCCCAGGACTCCGGGACCGTGACCCGAGCTGAAGGCAGTTGCTTAACCAACTGAGCCACCCAGGCACCCGTGCCTCCTGGATTTTGATGCTTGTTCCCTCTGCCATATTAGGGAAATTCTCTACTATAATTCACTCTAATATACCTTCTGCTCCTTTCTCTCTTCCTTCTTCTTCTGTAATCCCAATTTTTCTAATATTGTTTCATCTTATGGTATCATTATCTCTTGAATTCTCCCCTCATGGTCCAGTAGTTGTTTGTCCTTCTTTTGCTCAGCTTCTTTATTCTCCATCATTTGGTCTTCTATATCACTAATTCTCTCTTCTGCCTCATTTGTCCTCCATTTTTTATTGCACCTCATTAATAGCTTTTTTAAAATTTCAGCTTGGTTAGATTTTTGTTCTTTTATTTCTCCAGAAAGGGATTTTATATCTCCAGAAAGGGCTTCTTTAATGTCTTCCATGCCTTTTTTGAGCCCAGTTAGCACATTGAAAATTGTCATTCTGAACTCCAATTCTGACATATTACTAATGTCCCTATTGATTAGGGCCTAGGTGTCAGTACTGCCTCTTGTTCTTTTTTTTGTGGTGAGTTTTTCTGCTTTGTCATTTTATCCAGATAAGAATATATGAATGAGAGAATAATATACTAAAAGAGTGGATAAGACCCCAGAAAGATGTATGCTAACCAAATCAGAAGAGACCCAAAACCAGGGGGAGATGAATGGGGAAAAAAAGAAAAA
>PISX010004100.1:0-11409 GCA_004024625.1 Mellivora capensis | reverse complement strand
ACAAATCCATGTGCTAGATTTAGGATATATTTTGATATATAAGAAGAAATTGTATCCCAAAATTTTAAAGGAAAAAAAGAACCTATATGTATATAAAAAATAAGGTTAAATAAAATGAAGGGATAAAATATCACTATAACAATGAAGGTTTGGAAAGGTTTTATTTTTTTTAGAAAGGTATTGTTAAGATAAATTAGTTTAAAACATTAAAAGAGGAAAGAGGAAAAATTAAAAAATAGAATAAGAAAATAAAATTTAAAAAAATTTAACTTTGCAAGACTAAACGATCATGGGAAAAAAGCCATGAATTCTGTGTGTTGTTTTCACTTCGCTCTGGAGTTCCACTGTTCTCCTTGATTGATGAGCTTAGTCTTGGCTGGATGTTCTTGCTGATCTTCTGGGGGAGGGGGTCTACTTCAGTGAGTATCAAATGTCTTTGCCCAAGGTGGAATTGCACTGCCCTTGCCTGGGGCCAGGCTAAGTAGTTCGCTCTTGGGAACTTTTGTTCCCTGAATGCTTTCTGTAGAGCTCTGGAGGACGGGAATGAAAATGGCGGCCTCCCAATCTTTGGCCCAGAGGAGCCGAGAGCTTGGGGCCCCACTCCTCAGTGCACTCTCAGAGATAAGCATTCAATCACTCCTGTCTCCCTGGTCTCTGGCCACACTCTGTGCTCACCCGGCCTGTTACCGAGTGTTTCTATCTCTGGTGCACGGCCTTGTTTGGAGTCTCCAAACCCAGCAGATTCCTGAATCCTGTGCCACTCCTCCTGGAGCAGGAAGGAGGGAATCTTTTCAGATCTCACACTTGTGGAGTCCCTGCTTGAAGAGCAATGGCCTGACTGTGCCTTGGATCATGGTTTAAGGTAACACCAATCTGAAAGTTCACTCCTCAGGTCTGTCTCTGTAGTCGGCTTCCCCATTCCAATACCTGGGAGTTCTGCCACACTCAGACACCCCCGATCTTTCTGTGATCCCACAGGACCTGAGACCACACTGTCCCCATGGCGGCTCCATATCCGCTTAGCCTCTGAAGCCATGTTTCTCAGTGGAACAGACTTGTAAAAGTTCTGATTTTGTGCTCTGCTGCTCCACTGCTTGCCAGGAGCCAGGCCCTCCCCTCCAGTCTATCTTCCTGTCATTTCGGATTCACTTCTCTGTATGTCCTACCTTTCAGAAAGTGGTCGATTTTTTTTCCTAGAATTGCTGCTCTTCTTCTCTTCTATCTCCTATTGATTTTGTAGGTGTTCATAATGGTTTGATGACTATCTAGCTGAACTCCTGGGACCTGAAATCATTTCAGTCTGTTACTCCTCCGCCATCTTGCTTCTCCAGCCCATTATCTTTATTTTTGTGTAGATCCAAATTTCTATCCTATAGTTCCATCTGAAGCCTGAAGAACTTCCTTTAAAATGTCTCATAGTATAGTTCCAAAATGGCAAATTTTTTGGCTTATATTCCAAGCCAGAATAATTTCTGAATGAGTCCTATCCTTATGTTATTTGGATTAAGAGTTCACCCAGGGCCTTCTTTTTGATAAGGGTGTCCTTGACGAAAGGCAGAATTAAACCATTCTCTTTCTATAGTGCTACCAGAAAAGGGAATGGATTTGCTAAGCTCTATTACAAGTAAATACTGTGACTTGTTTGTTGAAGATCATTCCATGTTCCCTTTCTCTTTCACTGAATAATAATAATTCAAGAGACGGGATATGAACTTAGGAAGAAAAAAAAATGGTTTCATACTATATGCAGGAAGTATGCTAGATGTTAAAGAAATATATTTTGGGCTTTTATTTTATATACTCTTTTTTCTTATACTTACTGTTATCTCATAATCTACTTTGTAATGAATATTTACTTAGTAGTTCTTTTGTTTTTTTAGCTATGAATGGGGGAAATATCTTTCACATTCTTTCAAATTATTGATAGTTCTAAAAGTTATTTTTCTCAGCCACTTTTATTTTTATAAGGCAGTTTTATTTTAAAGGGAATAAGTCTTATTGCATTTGTCGTATGTAAATGCAAAATCCTACAAAATTACTTTTATAAAAAAAAACTAAGTATCTGGCTCTTGTAGTGGATTTTTCAACTACTTGAACCACATGTTTAGTAAATCTGTCAAACAAGGAGTGCTATTAAAAGATACTCAGCATTAGCTGACTCACAAAGGCTAATGGTTAAATTTCCTTAGCTCTTGTTTAGTTATTATGTTATAAAATAAGAACTACAAAAATAAACATTTATTTGTAGTCATAATAGCTGCCAGTTCTATCATGGTTTCTAAACGAGCATATAATTAACTAAAATAACAAGCTCACAAATATGTACTTGCAGTACAATTTTTGCTAGGTGGAGGCTGGTGAAGTGCAAAGTCCCATGCTGTTGCAAATGGTGTTAATATTAAATATCTCTTGGCACTTTTAACCTCTATTAACAAAAGAAGTAAAACTGCAAAAATATTAACGCATTTATGTTATTTTCATTTCTATCAAGAAGATTTTAGCATTTTCTACTGAAAAAGTAGACATTTTATTTTCAACAGTTCTTTCCTTTTGAATTCCAAGGAATTTCCTTTAGAAATGATTATATTAAAATCATGTATTTTGCTATTTCAATTATCTGTTCATTTATTTTAAAAAGTTGTATTTGTTAAAACCTTTATTAATTTAGTTGGTCATGGTAATTATAGCTGCATTAGCGATGAGTATCCTCTAGAATAAGTATAAGACGCATTTAATAAGTAATGTGTTATCTCTTGGGAATAAACTGTTTCTTCAAAAGATTCAAAGAATAAAGTTATATCTTAGCCTTTGGATGATACATAATCTTTGAGATGCAATGGCCATTAATTTTTTTAAAGATTTTATTTATTTATTTGAGAGGGAGAGTGAGCAGGGGGAGGAGCAGAAGGTGAAGGACGAGCTCACTACACCCGAGTGCAGATCCTGACACAGGATTCCACTCCAGGACCCGTGGATCCTGATCTGAGGGGAAAATCAAGAGTTAGACACTGAACCGACTGAGCCACCCAGGTGTCCCCACAGTGGTCACTATCTTTTTGGAAATTCTTATTTTGCTTTTTAGTATAGTGAGGCAAATCACAACTCAGAGTTGTTTCCTACTTTGTGTGTGTGGCTTTTTTTTTTTTTTTAAGATTTCATTTATTTATTTGACAGAGAGATAGAGAGAGAGTAAGTACATAAGCAGGGAGAAACAGGCTCCCTGTTGAGTTAGGAGCCTGATGTGGGGCTCGATCCCAGGACCCTGGGCTCATGACCCAAGCCAAAGGGAGATGCTTAACCAACTGAGCCACCCAGATGCACCTGCATCTTACTTTGTAAATCTGGAAATAAAATCATAGCTAACTCATTGTTAGTTGTCAGAACTTAATATGTGTAGTCACATGTTTTAAAGATTTAGTGCTTGCAAGTCTTGGTCCTGTTGCCTGCCTTATACCAAGTTCATAGTAACTGTTAGCTCTTCCTCTTCCTTCTTTCATCTATTCCCCTTCTCTTCCTCTTCCTTCTCCTCACCCTGCTTTTATTATCTCACTGCTCACAGTACTTTCACTTTATTATGTGTGTATCAAATGATACTGTGCCCATATGTATCTTATAAGTCATTTGTATAATCTCTTTCAATTAACATGTATTTGTGGGCACCTGTGTGGCTCAGTTGGTTGACCATCTTACTCCTGGTTTCTGCTCAGCTCATGACCTCAGGGTGGTGGGACTGACCACTGTTGAGCCCCGAGTCAGCATAAGTCTGCTGGAAAGGCCTTCCTCCTCCATCTCCCTCCCATTCTGTTTCTCACCCAGCTCTCTGTCTAAAATAAATAGATAAAGGCTTTTTAAAAGAAATAATAATATTAACACCTATTTGGCTGATGAGGTTGGTGAATCGTTAGTTACCTTACTCAGGGCCACTTAGGAGATTGAATTTAAATCTGGTTTTCTTATATCAAAGTGTACACTATTCTACATTACATTTGCTTTTAATTTTAAGTAGCATATTTCATATATACATTGCTTATGTTAACCATTTCAAATATTTCACACTTATTTTTCTAAGTTTTACCTAATCATACCATGTGTGTATGTGTGTGTATATATATATATATATGAAATATATCACATATTTTATGAATATATATGCATTACTCTGCAACTTTCTTTCCTCATCTTACAACAAAGCACATTGCAGACTTCTCTTTAACTCAGTAGACACCAATCCATCTTTGTGAGGCCAATGCATCCTTAACAGCTGTACAATTTTCCTTTGTAAGAATATGTATCACAAATTTTTAGTCCATTCCCATCCTTCCATGAGGGTCTTTATGTTATTTTTAGTTTTGTCACATAAGCAATGTGAAAATACATAGAGATAAGTGTTTTTATTTGTGTCGTTATGTACTCATATCTTTATTTCTAGATAACAGATTTCTGAGAGTGGAATTACTTTATCAATTGATGTTTGTATTTTAATTTTTGGTAGGTATTTTCAAATTACTTTATAGAATGGCTAAATATATCCCATCCTCACTAGCAGTGTTCTGGCTCTGCATTCTTACTATATTGGAAGCAATCATCATTTAATATTCTGTCAATGTCTTGGAAGAAATGGTGTCTCATTATTGCTTCAATTTCAAGTTGAAAAAACATTCAAACATTTTATTACCTTTTAAAATTTCTTGATCATAAATCATTGTTTATACTTTTCACCTGTTTTCTCTTGGATTATTTGTGTTTTTCTTATCAATATGCAGATATATGCATATTTAACATCTAGAATGGATATTTTAAACTTTTTTCTAAATAAATTTTTGAAAATTTTGCCAGTAATTTTTTTGCTGCTTTTGAGCTTCTTTTCTTTTTTAAGAAAATCTCTTTGTCCTAAAGGTGGACAAATATTCTTCTTATTTTGTTTTCTGAAAGTGACATTAATCTATTTTTACTTTTCCAATTAATTAATTAATTTTATTTATGTTATTATTTTATTTTTAATTTTATTTTATTTATTGTACTTTTCCTATTTTAATTTGTTTAACAAATATTTATTGATCACAGAATATGTGTGAAGCCAAGTTATAGGTGCTTGGAAAGCCTAAGTGTTATAAAATAAAACAAAACAATAAACAGTTGACAGAATTGTAATATGTACTGCAGAAAAATGTACAATGGAGCAGAGTATGGGTATCAGAATATAGAGAAGTAGGTATCAGTGCCTACTTATAATTCTAAATGGAATGGTCAAGTAGCCCTCATTGAAAAATAAAATTTTAACAAATACTTGAAATTTGTAAAGAAGTAAGATGGGTATATATTTAACTGAAGATGTTTCCAACCAGGGGAAAAAGTTAATGCAAAGGCTTTAAATAGGATGACTGCTGTTTAATCCAGTGTAGCTGAAATAGAATGAGAGGAGGGGAGGGTTTTAGGAGATGAGGGTAGAAAAGCAATAGGAATTGGTAGCAAAATGAGAAAAAGAGGTTGGAAGAGTGTGAGAAATTAAGTCAGGCAGTATAGACCATTTTCAAGAGTTTGACTCTAGCTTTGAGTGAAATGGGAAAACTAGCAGGATTTTATGGAAAGGAATAATTTGATCTGAATTGTTGCTTTAAAAGGTCATTCTCAGTGTTCTGGTGAGAGTACATTTTAGAAGGACAAGCGTGAAAACAGGAAGACTACATAGGGGGCTAGTATAATCGAGGTGAGGGGTAATAGTGCTTTTACCAGAAAAGTAGCAATGGGTGTAGCAAAAGTGGTCACATCATATATTTTAAAGATAGGACCAAGAGGATTTTTGGGTAGACTAAAGGCAGTATATGAAGAAAAGAAAGGCATTGAGAATGTCTCAAAGGTTTTTTAACTGAGTGACTAGAAAGATGGACTCAGAAAAACTGACATGAGGAAGATGGTGAGTAGTGCAGGTTTGTGGATGGAATAAAGAAGAGATAAGAAGTTCAGCTGGGGCATTTTTAAATTAGGGATAACTTGTAGACTGGTTATTTCACTTAGCATAACGTCCTCCAGGTTCATTCATGTTGTCACAAATGACAGGATTTTCACTACACTTTCTTTATCCATTGACTGATGCATATATCTGAATTTTCCAATATTTTATTTTTTCCTCATTAACATTTTAGTATTGATTTTAGCTCAGTTGCATTGCAGTCAGAAAACACAATATCAGTTCAATTCTGAAATTCCTGATGTGTGTGCAAATTTAAAAAACTGCAGTTTTTGTTTGCAATGCCATTATCAGTGAAACACATACATACACACTTGTATACATACATTATAAAAACGCAATTAAGTCATTTCCTAAAAACGTTTTTTAAGTTAACTGATATTTATTACTGATTCTGTGGTTTCCAGTTTTATGTTAAAGAGCTAAAGAGAGAATTCTATTAAAACTTTTTAATAGTTATAGATTTGATTATTTCTGATTTTGTTCTATAATCTTTTGCTTCGTACATTGTAAGCCTATGTTTTTATGTTACCAGAAATTAAAATTGTTATGAATTTATTTTCGTTAAATCTTTTATCACTGTGACATGCTGTTCCCTCTTTTGCTAGGAATGTTTTTTGCCCTAATGTCTCATATTAATACTGTTATGTCAGTTTATTTTATTTTATTTTATTTTTTGGTAAAGATTTTATTTATTTATTTGACAGACAGAGATCACAAGTAGGCAGAGAGGCAGGCAGAGAGAGAGGAGGAAGTAGGCTCCTTGCTGAACAGAGAGCCCAATGCGGGGCTCGATCCCAGGACCCCGGGATCATGACCCAAGCCGAAGGCAGAGGCTTTAACCCACTGAGCCACCCACGCACCCCATGTCAGTTTATTTTAATTTACCTTTACATGGCATGACTTTTTGCATTCTTTACTTTTATTATTTCTGTATTTTGATGTTTTGTGAACAGTAAACAGAATTGGGACCTTTTAATTAGTCAAGTGTAGCAAACTTTGTTTTTAATGAGAGTTTTATCTATTTATCTTTAATGTAACTACAAATATAATTGAATTTAAATTTATCTTACTGAAGTCTTTGTATTTTCACCTTTGCTATAGGTTCCTTTTTTCACTTGTTTTTTTACTTAAAAAATATTTTGTGAGGTTAAGCTAGAACACATCACATGAATCTTAACTTGTCTTAACTTTCTCCATTATATGCTACATTGGGGCTTCTTAATACATGTAAATACCTGTAAATGATACTATACTTTCCCTTTTCTTGTTTTTTATTTTGTTTTGCAAGATGCTATTTGTGTACACTTTTCTTTTCTTGTAGAATTCCCTTTAGATTTTCCTTTACTGCAGACTTTCTGAAGATGTATTATCTCAGCTTTGCTTGTCTGAAAATGAATTTATTTCACCTTATCATTAGTAAATATTTATACTGGACATAGAATTCTAATTTAATAGTTATTTTCCTTCAACATTTAAAGATATCATTTCATTACCTTCTAGTTTTTATTGAATTGATCAGCTCTTAGTGTAATTGTTTTCCTTTTGAAGGCGATCAGTCTTTGCATCTGTGGCTGCCTGTAAGATAGTCAGCCTTAGTTCTTTGGTTTTCAGAGGTATTACTATAATGTGCTTTGAAATTTTTCTTTTCTGTTTAAAACTTGGTGTTTTCAGGGCTTCCTGAATTGTGGCTGATGTCAGTTCCTGCTTTTGTAAAGTTCATAGTCACCATCTCTTCAATACTGAGTCTGTCCCATCTTCTCTTTCCTTTCCTTTGGGAAATCTAAAAAGTGCATTTTATATTTTCACCTTATCTCTTATATTATTTACTTTCTTTTCTTGATTTTCCTTGTTTTTTTCCTCTCCATATTTGTCTGAATATTTTCTTCTTTAAGACTGTGGGTCAGACTACCTGCTGATTTCTTAATTTTAGTTCTTGTTACTCTTAATTCTAGATTTCCTGTTTAATGGATCTTTTTCTTTTGTTTATTGCTACTGTCATCCACATAACTTTGTCTCTGTGTCATTGCTTATTTATAATACATTTGAAATCATTTGTGGCCTAAGATGTCATCTTCATACTCAAAGGTTTGACGTTTACTCTTCTCATGTGCCTAGAGCACTAACAGTCTGAGAGTATCTTAACCCAATTTCAGGCATTAAGATAATTTGGAGTTGAGCCATAGTCCTTTGGAGAGCCAGATTACTTCTAGCTTAGCCTTTCTCCCAAGGGTATAGCTCAGTTTGATCCCAAGTAAATTCAAGATATTTGCCAGGCTCTCCCATGCCTAGGTTTTCAGAATTTATTACCAGATAAATGTGTTATTCCACCTTCGCCCTTTTAGTATGAGGAAGCTGCCAATTGATAACACCCCAAATATCTTAGAATTAGTAAACACCCTAAAGTTGAAAAATTTCTAAATACTGAGTTCTTATGTCTGAATTTCTGTCTTCTCCTGGATCTTGGCTTAGTAATTATTTATTTCTTAGCTCTCCTTTGCCTTCAAGCAGAATTTTTGCTTCCAGTTTTCTTCAGAAGGAGGTTATTGTGAATTATCTAATTTGTAATTACCAAAATCATAAGTCTTTATTAATTTTTAATGAGAAATGAAAGTATTTATATAAAAAATAAATAACACAGTTTCTAAATGGTCTTAACGTTTTGAAAATCTATTGAGGCACCAACTAGTCTGAAGTTCAGATTTATTAACCTATGGGTGCTTTAACAATGACAGCATTTTTATTTCATTCTACTATATAAATGTTTGACATGGGATATCTGTCACTCTTAATATGTACAGATTGTCAGTACTTTCCTGCTTCTATTTCTTGATCATCAGCTAAATTAGTGCTGCAATATATTTTTTTTCAAATGTTCATGTCAGTTATGACTGATGTTTCAATGTAATTCCATTACTAAATGCTTTTAATGTAAAGTCTCCTCTAGGTGGTAAATTTTTTAAAAATTATACAGTTTATTATAAAAGAGGAGATTTGAAGTAATTATTAGTAAAATTCCTTAAAAAATTTTGAATAGACTAGATTTATATCTTTTACTTATATATATCCTTACTTTTTCACTTCCATTGAGTTGCAACAGATAGACAGTAACTGTCTTTTATCATAATATGTTATGGAGATTTTCTGCACACTTTTCTTGTTTTTCCTCCTAAAGTTAAGCCTTAGTACTAATTTGACTATGAAATCACTTTAAAATCTAGATATGTTTAGAATTTTTTAATCTTTTGAATATCATCTGTTTCAGAAACCTATTTCCCAGAGAAGCTTAAATTCCATTTTCTATCATTGAAAGATATATTTTCAAAGTAGTTGCTCATCCAATTACCTTAATAACCTTTATCAATTTATGAATCTTTAGGGTAAGCATATGTCGATATCATTGGTTAACTATTATGTATGCTTTTTATTTGGACAATCCCCAAGTTGCATAAATTGATCTCCAGAGAGACTGTTAGTTCTAATTTCATCATTTTAATGTTGTCAACATCAGTAACATTTCCTGATAGTTGTTATGTTGCCTCGGGACTTGAAGATAACTCTTAGAATTTATTACCAGATTTAAAAATTTAACTGTACCTTAAAATAAATATGGCATAGCTTATTATGTTAGAAATTTTTTTTTCTGTATTTGTTTTTTTTTTAAGTGGAAGACCTCTGTATACCTAATGTTATTTTCTTTCTATTGATTAAGTTTCCCATTAAAGTAACAAATGTGTATATAAAAGGAACACATGGAATTATGTATCAGAATAATTAGGTTTTTGCTCTTTATTGTTTAACCTGAAACTAAGCATGTACTTACTGAATTGTTTTGGTTCTGCAGATGAATTAATTGTCATAGAAGATGACAGCAGCATTTTGGTAGCTAGGGTGTATGACCATTAACACCAAGTGTGTTTATTGCATGAGGCTTGATGCTGGTTGCTGGGGGGAAAAGATTAATATTACAGACTTCTCCCTCAAGGACTTTTTCTCCAGGGAGAAAGTCAGAGAAATAAATAATGATGATACAATATGGTAACTATTCTACTAGAGCTTTGATTGCAGAATGACATCACAAGACAAGAGGGGAGGTGAAGATTGAATTTTTTTTCCGAGATAATTGAACTCATAACTAGGTAAAAGATATTTGAGCTTAATCTTGGAAAACAATAATAATAATAACAGCAACAACAATAATAATGCTTATGTCAGTCTTAGAAATTTACATATGTACATATACAGATATGATTCATTTTAATAAAAACATTATAGGAGGTATTATAATTATTAGACTTTCATTAGTGAGTAGATAAGTCTTAGAGAAATTAAATAACTTGACAAAGACTACCCAACCAGTCAATATGAATTTGAACTTTGCACAGTCTAAGTTCAGAACCTGTATATTGAACATCTATGTCTCCTATTATGATGGAAAAATAATTGGGAAAAAGCTTTAGTTGGTAAATGAATTTTTCAACATAAACAATACCATTGAGATGGAGAAGATAGGACAAGGTATGGAAGATACTTTTGCTAAACATATTTTCACTTTATGGTGATTGCTCAGATAATGAGAGAGAAAGAGAAGGAAAGTATACATTTAGCTTTGACAACTTGCAACTGGTAAAGAATATGCCACCAATTTATGGAGCACAATGCCTTATTGTCCCAGAGATATTCATATCAAGTTTATGTTTGTGTCTATTGGTTTGTTTCTTAATTTTATAATGCTTTGTTATATCAACCAATTAAAATACCCAATAAAATACTGAATTTGTGTAGAACACTGTAGCCTGATCTCAGATATGTTTTACTGCGATAAGCAGTGAGTCTGTATGTACAGTTGGGGCACACTGGTACCAGGAATACAGAGAAAGTCAGCATACAGTGACCTGCAGAACAGTAAGTCCAACTCAGTTGGCTATCTGTGGTGACTGGAATGTGCTAGCTTTCACCAGCCCAGGAGTAAGAATCCAATCAAATTGACAGGCCTGATTTCTCATTGCCTATATCTGCCTAACTACCACCTCAAAGCTCCCTAAATATTTAAATCAATCACCTAGCCATCCACAGGGAATACCCCAGAGGTGCTTAGGAATAGTATACATATATATTCTTCCTCTTTGGTTTCCCTGTTTGAAGACAACTTCTGAGGTAGTGAAACCACTATTATTCAACTCATTCAAACTGCATTTGGAAGTCCATCTTATATATGGCTAGGGAAGCCCATCTTTTTTAAAAGATGGAATCTTAAATCCTTCCTTTCTGATTCCAAGATTTTATGTTACTGTGACCCTGTGTCATGAACAGGATTATGTGGAAACTGTGACTCTCAAGACTACAAGTGCACAGAGCCTCAAGAGTAAGATAGTTCTGCTTAGATCCAAATCCTTTATTTGTCAGAATAAACCTATAAGCAGTCATCAATTGCCTTCATA